>CM021527.1:23405468-23417900 GCA_010994315.2 Pisaster ochraceus
TTGCTCACAGCTTTCTTGGGGGATTTGGGATTTATGCTGAGGCTTGTTTTCAAGTGTTGTCTTTTGTTGCTCCATGGGATTAGGTTCGAATGTGGCAAAAACTATTTTTGGTTCAATTTGAAAATGTTTTCCTCTTTTCTTTTAAAGGTTCACAACCGAGGAGGAGGCGTTGATCATGGCTAACTCATCCGATTATGGTCTAGCCAGCTACTTCTACTCTAACGACATCGGCCAGATATGGAGAGTTGCTGAGAAACTTGAGTTTGGTATTGTTGGTATAAATGAGGGTCTGGTGTCGTCGGAGGCTGGAGCATTTACCGGGATTAAGCAGTCAGGATTAGGAACAGAAGGATCCAAGTATGGGATTAATGAATATCTAGATATTAAATATGCCTGTTTTGGGGGAATTTGATTTTGATACAGTCAAAGTATATTCAACCAAAGATGGGGAATTTATTGCTTATCCGCTGGTCTGAAGAAGACTATTTTGACATGGTTCTTAGAGAGCTTCCAGAAAATTTTCTACTGACATTAATTAAGACATGTGAGGTGAGATATAAACTATCATGATTGTGACCCCCAACAATTGTATAAAACTGTAATTTTTAATGTATTTTTTCATTTTTTACTTGTATGATAATTGTCCTAATGTATTTAATGAAATGTACATGTAATCAAAGAGCAGACAACCAATATTGACCAACACACTGAGTATTCAATGTAGATCCTGCAAATGGATTGGTCCAGCATATTTTTGAATACAGCTTTTGATCACAGCGCGTTCTGCTTCCAGTTGTTTGCATTAGGCAAAAATATTTAATATTGGCGCATTTATTTAGTAACTGAAATATGACATAATATAATAATATTATAATGATGACTGTAATGCTAAATGAAATTGTGAATATGGTATACAAATATTGGGAGCATATGAGTGCATTGTCGCAGAACACATTCACAAGATGAAATTTGGACTCCTCCATTTCATGACGCGGGGCCTTGTGAAATGACCGAGTGATTATATTCTGCATCAATGCGCAAACAAAATGCATTCGATATTTATTGTATATCTCACACAATGAGTAGATCCTTGTCATTTAAGTTTCTCTTCACAACAAGCACAGACAAGACACAGAAACAAATCCACCCGCACTCTGATAGTTCTAATACCCCCTTCTAAACGATGTGGACGACCCCATGAAGACACCAACCTTCTCCCCTCAGAAACAACCTTGCCTCATTTGGACAAAGGGCGGGTAACCAATAGTTTGGAATCCATGCTGCGATGCATCAAATAATTATTCATTTTGGATAAGCGTCTGTCTAATAGATAAGGGAGGGTATACCTTTGGTAAAATTAATGACCATAAAAACTTACTTGGTAAAGAGCACTGGAGAGCTGTTAATATCCTAAAACATTGTTCAAAACAACCCCCTTTGAAAGAATGTAGTTTTAGAGAAAGAAGTAGTTTTTCACCCCCCAAAATGAATCTAACAAAAGCTTTCGGCAGGAAGCCTTTTTAGGCATTTGAAAAAACACAATAATATGCAGCAAGGGTGTTTTTTCCTTTCATTATTTTCTTGCAACTTTGATGACCAATTAAGCCCAAATTTTCACAGGTTTGTTGTTTTATGCACATGTTTGGATACACCAAGTGAGGATACTGGTCTTTGACAATTACCAAACCTATATCCTGCCTTTCAAGTTTGAAGTGTTGCAGCAGTAAATAAATGGCAAAATAATGGATATCACATGATTCATGTTCCACCAATCAAATGACAAGGATCTGTGTGCGTGATACATAACAAAAGAAGACTTCTATCATGTTGTATTTGTAGTTACAGAGCTATTAATGACTAATTGTTTGTTCATTTAGGCTCTAACTATCTCTGCTGACAACTTAAGTAAGGGACCTTGTCAAAATTAGACCAGGACAAACAGCGGATAAGTACTGTCCGGGACAAACAGCGGATAAGTACCGTCCTGGACAAGGTATTTACCTGCTGTTAATTCACCTTGTTTGAAATTGGGTGTCAGAGAAACCATGGGTTGAAGTTCACAGTACCTGGGGTCACATTTGTTCACAAACTGCAGAGATTTATTTCGCTATCTACTGGGAAAACAAGCAGGTGGTCTCTTCATGCCTCACTATTAACATCTATACTTTACACATCCTACTAATACACAACAACCTCCAAACCTTTCTGATCACCCCAAAACCACAAGTTTGTTTATACTACATTGAACCAGGCAGTCAAACCGCAGAGTGCTCGGCGGGGTACTTTGCATAGGGCTTGTCTTTAGTGTGCCTTTCAGTGAGTAAAACCATGTCTCTCATAGAAATACAGTCCAATAGAAATCCAACAAAATTTTGACATCAGAGAATTTTTATCCAACTACTTGTCCTGGATTAATTTTGGCAAGACCCCTAATGCCAAGTGTTGGCATTTCCAAAGAATTTTTATGTAAAGTTGAAGTGTAATTCTGAGGGAGAGGATTGCAGGTTATTAACGTTTTCACATTGGTTGACGTGTACACATGCAACATTTTTTCTGGATAGAAAACAACATCAGGGCATCCTCTTTTGGTTGTGGTCAGTTGACCGGCTGACAGTAACTTTGGCGTTGGACATTCCATTGTGTAGCCTGCACATGCATACACTTAATTTCCCCTGTACAAAAATGGACGAAGGGTACTGGAATTCATGCTCAAAATCTCTCTTTTTCTGGAGGTTATTGTGTAATCCCCGATTCTAAACCTTCATTCTTTTGTTGTACAAACGAGAACATCGAGAGATTGATAGGCTGCCACTGTTGTTTTTCATTGATTCTGCATACGGGAGGCAAGTCCAAGATTTCACCATAGCATGGCCGATTATGGACCATTGCTTACAGCCAAGGTTTGGGCCTATTGATGGTGAGACATTCCATAATTTCCTAAAAGAGAACTTTTTTTTTCTTTATGTAGTCGGGGTTTCATTTTGACAACGATATTCTACAAACAAAATTTACTTCAGAAGCCTATGAAGTATTGGTATACAATTCAGCCTAAGGAATTGGATTGTATGTTTTATTAACACACGGAAGACTCTTATATGCAAGGTTATTTATAGATTTAGACTAAGTTAGTGCTTTGACAACATGTTCACAAAAGAGCCACATAGCCTGGACTTCTTGCAGACACATTTTGTACAGAGCTCTGAAGAAAAAAAATCTGTTTACAAGAAAATAACACGATCTGCTCTCTTTTTTTTTACTTGACCTTCATTAGACTGGCCGCACAAGAGGACATTTTTTTATCACATTGTAGTTTTCAGATAAAAACATTTCGCAGGACATTCTGTTCTTGTAATAAGTGAATACAAATTAAGCTTTGTGATTTAAAAGTTCTGTAATTCACGATGAAGTTATTCTAATTGGATGCAAATGATGTGTCATCTGTTCAGTCTTGTCCTAGACGTCTTTATAGTCTTCTTGTGTCATCAGCGAGTTGAGTCGGGGGGCCTTGTCATAATTTCTGTGTCCCTTTTCGAAACCGTGGCTTTGCATTGAGCTCTGGCTTATGCGCCATCCTTAACGGTTTGAAGCCCCATACTGTAAGCACAGTTTTCAACTGACGGTCTCTAAGCCAAAGTGCAAAGCCGGAGCCTAAGCCCGCAAGCCCAAACCATGTTTTCGAAAAGGGCCATTTTGTTTCAAGAAAGCAAGTGTGTATGGAGAATGGCCACGCCGGAGAACGTGAAACAAGTGCAGTAGTCAGTTATCTTCAATTCAAAGCTCGGTTTTTCATTCAGTTTTGTCATTTGTATAAAGAACGACCACTGCTGGCGGTGAACACTTTGTCAATATTACCAGTTTTCTCTATTGTGATGTTTGGGCGCGCTTGTTTTGATTGCTGCGAATGAACAACATGGAGTCATATGGGTGGGCCATGGACGCCATTAAATGATGAAGGTAATCGCTGATGACGTTTGACGCTTTGGTTTGGAATTTCTTGGCTTCAACATGCGACGTGGCGTCCAGTTTTCTTCCACACGAGGAAAGGTTAGTCGAAGAATCAATTTTCAAATGAATTCTCCATAACAAACTTTACCAGACTTGAATATGGAACAAGTTTTTATGCCCATTTCTTTTTTGCAGTACCGGTACCACTCTGCCAGCCATAGTCCAAAACGGAAACGTTTCCTGACATGGAAACCGGTTTCGTCTGTGTATTGCCAAACTTGTGATGTAAAATTGCACTTGTGACTATTTAGTAATAACACAAGACGCTGGCCGGTGAAACAACTCGACTAACTTAAGATACGGATTGTGTTTAGTTTAGTGTAAACATTTGTTCCATGACAATTGCCCCAACCTGTTTTGAGTGTTGCAGTTGGGGTGTCCTAACTATTAGTTTGGATCGCCCATAAAGCTCCTACAGGATGGCCTCCACGAAAGCGATAACCGTGATCGATCGCGCATGCTGCTGTGTGATTCCCACTGAAGACATGCACTTTTGCTGGAGAGTTAGCTGCGATCAGCGTAAATGGAAGGGTTATCAAGATTTTTCATGTCAAACCTTGGCCTACTAATCTATAAGCATACAGGCCGCTTAACAAACTGCTTTTATTTTCCTATGGCCCTTGCTGATTATCTTGGCCCCTGAGGTAATTTTTTAGTTTTGTGGCAAAACTCCCCACTCCTCAATAACTACCCACCCAGCCCATGCCACCTTCAGACGTCTACTAACTCACTGCAGGTAATATACTTTGCAAATGTGACAGTCAATTGGGGATGAGAAGACTGGCTCTGATGGTATCCTGTAATTACTGTGATACCATGATTCTATCTAGTTGATGTGCCCTAACTATAACACTCAAGTTGGGACCAGTCCCAAAGAGGCCTGTAGTTCGGGCAATCGTTAAGTTGGGGCGGAATATATTGCAATGAGGATGTTTTGGCTGGGGTTTGATTGGGGTTTGATTGGGGTTTGTCGGTTGAGGTGGAAACTGGAGTTCAGGTTTAAATGTCATGGACTTTGATAGAAGCAGAGCCATGTCTTTCTTAAATTAATGTTATATTCTGTAACTTTTTCGCTAAACTCTTTAGCCAAATCCATTTTAAGCACAAACAACTTTTTTTTTCTTTTTTTTCTTTTTTTTTTTTGGGGGGGGTTGGGTGGGAGTACTGTCTGAAGATTGCCGTAGAAATTTTACTGCAAGTTGATTAACAGGTCACACACAAGTTTGAATTGGAGCTTTGCACTGGGCTGTGTAGACCTAAGCATAGATTGCTTAATATTTTCAATGATATCTACAAAACTATATACCTCCCGACAGGCCTTGTGTTGAAGCTTTTTGTAAAGTAGCCCACCGGGCTAGTAAACGGTGTCTTTTACTTGTAAAGTTTTAGTAGCCCTAATTTTATGCATGTAATTGTCATCACTGTATCTTTCTGATTGATGGTTACATTCACACACTCAAAGATCATTTTGTCCCCTCAGGACTATAGGCAGTTAGGCAGTTACTTCGTTTTGCATATTTTGGAGCTCCTGGTAAATTGATTGATCCTAGAGTGTGTTGACCAAGGGTGGTCTCCAAAGTAATTGTTTGGCAAAAAGAAACAACCATTTTATAAGTAAAACAATTATTTGCGGATCTCGATGCGGATCTCAAATGTATACGCATTTTTCAGCTAATGACCTCTTGACTACGGAAATAAAAATGCAACTATAACAACCTTATAGCACTGAGCTGACGAGTTAATACTTTTTAATAATGGTTATATTCACATCTGCAAAGAAAGAAACAAACAAGTAGGTTGAACAGTTTTTAGTAGCCCACAGGACAAGTTGAGAAGGGGTGTTTTCTATAGCTTTGTCATCTAGGTAGCGCGATATTGACATTTCCTATTCTGGCGGCACACAAACAAGTTGTTCAAATTAGTGTTGCTTTGACCTATCATAATGTCTGAGCTTCAAATTACTCTTGTAAGCCAATAAAACTCTCTTCTTTCATAATCCTTTTGAAAAAAAAGACATTTACTTCACTTTTTCATACACCAAAAAGATTCAGAGCATGGTCACCGACACGAGCGTAGCCATTTTCAACTTTTTTGGTAGACTAAATGGAGTCAGCATTTTTAATTAAAACCGCCCTTTCTTGACTTCTAATACCATCATCTATTGATAGAGACAAGTTTTGAAAGTTTACAGTGTTTTTTGTCCCATCTCAATCGGTGAGAAAATCAGGTTTTTATGTATTTTTTTACCATTTTGGCCCAAAATTTGACTCCCCTATAAATTGCAGATTGCGCATGGAATTTCGTTGAGGTTTTAATTAAATGTAGTACTTCGTACAATCTCATTTGGAACCTTTGGTGTGCAGGTTATAGGGATAGGGCTGATGAGCTTTAGGAGTTTTGGTGGTCTTAATTTAACAATCTCTTTCTCTCAGTTTGCAACCAGAAGAGTACTAGGTGTATGGTGTCTTTTGGAGGGCACAACTCAAAATTAGAAGCAGCTATAACAGTGGCGTTTGCACCATTGAATTTATCCTAATGAGACCTTTAATTTGATGAATAGTGAGGGTATATTTAAAAAACAAATATATATATTTTTTTTTTAATTGAGCTGACCTTCGTGTACATGATTAAAATAATATTTTAAAGAGACTTTTCAGTTTTTTGTAAACACATTCCTGTTTTAACCCTGAAGGGTGTGGCAGCCTCCCACTTTACGCCGACACTGGACGATACCAATATAAATTCCATCCAAGATATATATTTTTAAACAATTCCCAACAATGTTTTATATGAAATGACTTCTGTACATGCCCAGCTAATGTCTAAGATTATTTGAGCCCATTTTTCTCTGTTTAATTAATTATAGACAGTTCCAATTATCGGAGGGTTAGATCTTGGTAGGTCTGTAATGGACAAGGGATATTTTTGGCTAAAGAACATCAGTGCAAGCTGCCCCTAAAAAAACAACATCTCTTTAAACATGGATGTGACAAAAACTATTTTTTGTCAAATGAAAGCTTATAGTCTAAATGTTCAAGGTTTTTAGGTCACTAATAGTTATGATTTTGATACATTTTGCATGGCAAAAACTAGGACTAAACAATATTCCCATTTTCAACCAGCAAAATTATTAGTGACCTGAAAGTGTTAAAGAATTTTGCATAAAATATAGGTAAGCATCTACAATCCAGGTCATAACTTGTTGCCCCCCCTCCCCCCCCCCGAGTGGTTACTATTATGCATGATTATAAATATACTCATTATTATGATTTATTCAGCCAAGCTTTCAACTAACACACCTTACAATGAATTTATAATTGTTACTGTTCCGTTACTAATGATGGGATGGAAAAGTAAAAAAAAAGGCAAGAAAAACTGTTAGAATCAGATGACTAGACAATATTCATTATAATAGTCGGGATTAACAAAAGTGAACCAAACCATTGTGACTAGAAAGCCGACTCAAAGTTGGAAAAGAATCCTAAACAAATAAATATAAAATGATAGCAACATTGAGTGGGGGACTAGGGAGGGTAGTTTATTGTCAGGTGGCCCAAGTATATTTCGCCGGGATTGTAGGTCTTAAAAAATGATTGAACTTTTTGTTCTTCTTCAAATATTTCTTACTTAAATACACTTCAGTAACTTGTAATATTTAGGTTAAGTAGAATGTCTTTCTGTGTCCCGAAAGTGTCATACTTTTTTTCAATTTTTTCACTAATTGCATGATGAATGCAATGAAAATGTTTGTTTTAGCAAACCTTTAATAGCTCTGGCTTGGCACTGCGTGGAAAGTTTGTTCTAGTACAACTTAAAGGGGGAAATAAAGTCAGTAAACAAAATATGTTGCCCTAGTAACTGAAGTAATTTTACGGACAATTTATTATTGATGCCACAAACTGTCACTTTATAACTAGTAAAAACTAGCAATTGAGTAAAAAAAAAATGACTTGTAAAGTTGAACACTTTTTTAAAACACCACAATCCTTCAAATATCTCGGCCTGTTTTACATTGTCTTTTGTATAGTGGACACTTTGATACTTGATGCTTTGAAGTTGATGAACTGTTTTTGACTGTTTTACAGCCTAAATTAATGAGCTATAAACTACTGAAATGTTTCTGTTGGTTTGTGATACCAAATAAAGAGAGCGAAACAACAGTTCTGTTTTTACAAAGTGGTACATTCCTATGTATTACAGCATTATCTGTTCCATAGCAACTTGTAAACCTTTATTAAGGAGCTATAAAAAAGGTCTCACCATTCAAAAATTGGAAAAACCTGTCTGAAAATAAATGGCAATAAGTGCTTTGAGACGCCTCTAGATAAAGCGCTATGTACAGAACAGTTATTATTATTATTATAAAATAATAATAATAATAATAGTTGCTTCTTATTATAGCACTCATATCTGTCACTCAGTGACGCTCAAGGCGCTTTAACATTTAGTTTTTTCCTGCAAGGTATGTGGGGCTACGTTTGAAGTATGAGACCTACTCCTTTCATAGCACCATCTAATGGTTTACAAGGTGCTGTGGCGCAATATGCAGCCAATCAAACCATGAAGAACCAAGTACATTTATTGCTGGTGTCATCATGCTGCAATCTAAATGTAAAACAACAACAGTTAGACAATAGAAATGCACAGGTATGTACGCTCGGCGGGCAAGATGGGCCAGTGAGTAATCTTTTGACCTCTATCATGTCATTCACATAAGCGCTACAGGGTTTTCCCCACGCAAAAGCTAGCATATCGGGCCGATACGAGCGAATTGCGTGCCGATACAAGCAAATTTCGGCCGATGCGCAAAACAATTTTTAAAAATAAAACTCTCAAAATAATTGAGAAAGAAACAAAAAGAATACTCCAGATTGCACAGTAGGGCTTTTAAAACCAAGATGAACATCAAGTAGAAAACATTCCGAAGATGTTGTTTCAATCAAGGCCAGGTCTTTTGATGGCTGACAAGGTTGGTGTCTACATGGAGTCATCTA
The DNA here is from genome assembly GCA_010994315.2 of Pisaster ochraceus. Lineage (NCBI taxonomy): Eukaryota > Metazoa > Echinodermata > Asteroidea > Forcipulatida > Asteriidae > Pisaster > Pisaster ochraceus. Next base: position 23,414,468 of record CM021527.1, read on the forward strand.
CATTGTTTAGAAGTATGAGTTTTGTATTTTCAATTTTCTCCCCACCCCGCTTTACGAGAAGGGTATTTAGGGGAGCTCATCACACGTACCTCCCAATTTTGTGTGTGTGTGCTGAAATTAGACCTTTATTACATATTCTGTCGTAACCTCAGAGAGTGCCCCTATTGAGGTCAAAGGATGACCTATCAATGGCTAAGAGTTGTGTGTGGGGCAGACACACATGCATGTTACCATTGTTTCACCTTGGCAATGGTGGCCTTCGCAAAGGTCATAATGAATAATTGAGACGGTGATCAATAAATTGATTGGAATTTTTTATCACAGGTTTTGATTGCTGAAACTTATTTTTATTGGTCTTCATCAGATGCTCTTTTCCTGGACCTTTATTGCTTAATGTGTAGTTGCCTCTTTATTGGACCATCAACGAAAAGATCATTTTACAATGACGCCGCTTAATACATAAAATGATATGTAGTTTACCGATTGGGGGAGTCCTTTCTTTTGCAATGTCATAGACGTGAGAGTGGCCAACCAGTGGTTGGAAAAGGTGTTGCTGTGGCTTTCATTTTAAAAAATATAACAGTTTATGCAACAAATGCTATCAAAGTAATGACTACAAAATCAACTGTGCTATCTAAGCAAAAAGGACACCAGCCTATTTTTAAGTGGTTCTAACACACCAGTATGTGGCCTTTAGTTTTAATTGTAGTTATTAGTTTGGTATAATCAGTTATAGCGCCATGGAAAATCACCGATGCTGGGGTAGTCTGTTTTTCACAACAACCAGTGTCTTGAATCAAGACTACTTGTGTAGAGGAGGCCAAGTCTTGGGTTTACTTTGGGCAAGAAGAGGGCATGGTCCACAAAGAGTGATTCCATTAATGCTGGAAGACCACAATTTGTGGAAGCACGCAAGATGCTGGAGTAATTCTGTCATGATATCTAAGGCAAAATTGTGCTACGATTGTACTTGGTGTATTAATGGTTGTAACTTTGTACCTTGTTTGATTGGATATCAAGAAACCATAAATGAAGTGGAACGGCTTCTTTCATTGAGGAAAGACAAACAGATCTCAATATATCGAGACTTGTCTCGGCCAGAATTTTACCCTAAATATCTTGCACATACGTTACTCGCATGTACTGTGTGACACAAAGTAATGAGGGAATCAACTTGGGTTAGTATAAGACCTTGAATTCCAGTGAATACCTTGAGCAAGCTACTTGACCATAATTTCTTCTCTTCAGTAAATGGGTTTGATTCTCATGATTGATGTAGCTTGATATGTGCATCGCATATCACATAAATGTCCATCATTATTATTATTAAACAGGTGTTGAGCAAAAGCGTGACTTCCGATGCTGACGTAGAAGTTTTGAAAAAGAAAAACAGAAAATATACACGTTGGACAAAGACCAAACTTAAGAGAAAATGTTTTCTTTTTTTTTACTCTTGAAGCTAGTCCCAACAGCCCTAAGAAAAATAAACTTTTCGAAGCTCGAAAAAAAAAAACTTCAAATGCACAAAGCAAAGATATGTTTATTGTTATTTATTTATTTTTTCTCTCAGATACTTGATCATCCAAAGTGGTCCGGATGGGTTTTTTAATAAATTACTGTTTAACTAGTTTATTGATGAAGAAATAGTTATTTCAACCCAATGTAGATGTATACTTCAATGAATATTTGTCCATGCTCAATAAAAAACCTATTTAATACCAAAAAAAAATAACTTTGACTCTTTGTAGGTCAATATATACATGTACATAACACACTTAACATGTACATGTATACGTGTGCATGAAATAAACCTTTGAATGGCCATCAGAGTTGTGAGGAACCAGTGACAATTACCTCATTTCATGTTTTCACTGTTTTCAAAGTTTTCCACCATAACTATCTTTATACCATGCATGTTAGGTGTAAATTTGTGAACATTAATATTTCCAGTCTTACCAATGTTATGCACATCCTTTAAACTGGTTTAGTAATGGGAAATATTATTAAGAACGATTTAATACATTATGCATAATGTTTTACTATTTCACGAGCTACACTTGGTGAAAGGTTTAGATTAATAGTCCAGCAGGAAGATATTCCTGCAAACTTTGTTGTTAATCATTTTCAATATCTTGCTAACTGCACGTGTTTCAATGGCTTTCTTCTCCTCAATTCATTTTGAAGGGAATGTGTACCTTTGGTTTTATGAACCGTTCGATTGTTTTAATCCTTTACAAATGTAGATACATACAATAAAACTATAACCTGTGAAAATTTCAATTCAAGAGGTGGTCGTGTTTTTGAGATGTTGCTGAAAATCCGGATATGTCCACATAGGAAAATAATGCCTATTAGGAATACATAATCTGAAAAACGTTTCTAACAGCAACGCTTCTGAGACTCAATTTTTCACATAACCACATCATTTTGAATTAAAATCTTTCTCAAAATGCTTCATACTATCGAAAGCTGCTCTTAATTTTAAGAGTGATTACCAAAATAAACAAGATGGCAAATTTGTATGCATAGTTTGGTATATCTCCGGATTACAAAGAGTTCCATCGTACATGTACACTTTAAAATCAAGCTAAAAATGGCCTTTCCATCACCATCTATGTATGTAGCTCAAACGTGCATTGTTGCGATGAATGGGCCATTTTTTTGCAGACCCGCTCATATTAACTATTTGCTGTGTCTTGAGCATCTTTTAAAGATGGAAAGGCGCATTAGAAATACTAATTCTTAGTATTGTTATTATTAGCAAACAGAGTGAACATGATTGTTTTCAAATTTTAAGAGAACAATTATGTATCAATATTTACAGATTCCATATCACACAAAGGAAAAGACTGATTAATGTATGTAAATATTCATCTCATTTACATAATACGTATAAGACCAAGACGAATGAATAAATATTTGGCTATTAAAATAGCCAATGTCACATTGTTTACAAAAGAGTGCCCTTTTGCATTCCAGTGCATCTCCTGGCAGGCAAGATGCTTCACTGTTCATATAAGATATATGACATGTATATTGATAATTTAATTGTATTGGTCTTATTTATTCAGGGACTCCGTCAGTGATTCCACTGTTCTCCCAGATGGGACCACCGGAACATAGGCCTACATCAAAAACTATACAAGAGAAACTGTACAGGTCCATGGTTAAAATTAAACATTGCAATATTTAGTTACAGGGAAAGATTACACTGAATATAGTATAAATTATCATAAATAAGCAGAACACATTTTGAGGTTTTCCCCTCATTTCTCAATACCAAAATTTGATAACAATTGTTACCTCCCAGTCTTTATAAAATGTAAGATGTAAAGCTTTCTTCCATGGTAAACTTTGTACAATTTGTGTCTGCAGGAGTTCCAGGCTCTATGGCACTATTGTAAATCATATCAGTTCTTAATCAATACAAAAA
>CM021527.1:23482184-23493301 GCA_010994315.2 Pisaster ochraceus
CAGGAGCGCGGTAGGAGCGCGAGCGCGATCGCGCTCCTCAAAAACGAAGGTCTGTGCGTTGCATTTTGATTTTTGGATTGATGTAAATTAATTTTGTAAGGCGGTTATGAGTCAGAAACAATTTAAAACACTATCAAAAGTCAATGGACGGCAATTTCCAACCTCACTCTCAAATCAAGGGACGGCAATTCCCAACCTCACTCTCTCATGTCAAGGTACGGTAATTCCCCTTTCTAACAGCCCCACTTGATTCACACCTCTTCCCCTCTATTAATGTCTTTCCATTTAGGTACCGCCCCCTTCCTGATTTGTATGTCAAATAATACTCCAGAACATCTCACTTGGACAGCCATGTATACTCTCATTCTCAGAGATGGTGTAAGATGAAGATGCTCATTGCTCAGCTTATGCAGTTGATGCAGGCCGGGTGAAGATCTCCTTCATATAAATGAAGCACTTGTGTCCAACTACTTTTCTTGTTGTCGTACTGCAGAAAATTGATAAAAAACAAAAACAAAGAATTACACACATTTGTTTGTTGGGGTGTTTGTTTGTTTGTTTCATGCTTCTTACATTCTTTTTCTAGAAGAGCGTTCCATTGAATTAAGTAATGTTTTAGTCAACACTTACCACAAGATTTCTGGTCTTGTTATGGAAGCCCGAGTTCTCCCAATTGCTTCTTCTTCATTAGGTGAGGGATGTCTCAGATGAAAAACAGCTTTCTCGATGGGTCCAGTGGATCGGGTGTACAATATACTGGGGTATCACCAGAGGGAGAGCCATGTAGTTTGTACAGCTTTCGGTTGGGAGAAGCACCATCTGACACCAAGGCATGGACTTATCAGACCAGCTCTGATATGCATGGATACAGTTGATCACTGGACACTCCTGTAGTAGCATAGTGTGGGACAGGGACATGTAATGAACTGAATAAACCTCTGACCATAAAGACCAAAACATGTGATGCCTCTGTCGGCTCCTTCACTGCCCTACAGTGTCGCTCAAAACTTGAAACCTCATTGGAGATATCCCCAACATCAGTAAAACCAACTATCTTTCCAAACTGGACACCATACACAAGACCAGATTTTATTTTCATCTCATCAAATAAAACTGCCACATTCTTTTCTTCCTCTGGGCAGGAATCTAATTTGTAATCAATGAACATTCTCTCCAGCTTTGATGAACTAAAACCAGTGATTGCCTCTGCAAAATGGCTGTATGGGAAGAGGGTATTGGGGCCGGGTAGCCTGATAAATCCTGACTCATAGCAAATTATGTGAAGAAGCTGACTTTGATTGTAGTGCAATGCACAAACGGATCACCGCCGGATGCCATCGCATTTGCTTCACCTTCTTCATGGCTTTCAGTTGCTGGTCTTTAACAGCGTTGCAAGGTGTGCCCTCAGAGAGCAGCGATGACATTTGTGTATGGACACTCTCAAAGACTTTCTTTAGAGCAAAATCTTCACTGATGCCCTCAGACCTGATAATGGATGATATCTTTTCTGTCAGGGCAGCATTCCTTCTCTTTAGGGAACATTGCTCACTTTAAAGACCTCCTACCTTTTGAATGAGTTGGGTCGGTATCATGCTTCTGTTGGGCATCATACTTGATGGAGACACTGTCTTGCGTCCTTTTACTTTCAGCCGACCAGACATACCAGCCAAGTCACTTTGGTGAACTTTGCACACAGGACATCGATTGCTTGATAAATCTTGCAGCAACAAGTGGCACCATTATTGGTATGCTGCCCTGCATGAAAACATCTTGCGAAGTGATATCTAAGGGGACTTGGCCCTAGGGTCCACTCTTAATGGTGACCAGTGACCCAAAATCTGTATTTCTTACACAGACTGTTTGTCATGAAAACATGACAAACATAACAATGTCACTACTTACATTAGCAACTGTAAAAGATTCTTTCTTAGGAAGTGTTTTGGATAGAACGCACAGTGGTTGATAAACTGAATTTGCTGCTGTAGACCATTGACACAGTCGTTTCTTACTGGGCGTATTTGTTTCCGAAGTTCAATATTTCCAATTGAAATTTTGACATGCACTATTTAAACTTGTTACAACTCTGGTGATTATCAGAAAATAATTAAATAAATTTGAAATAAAAGCTTTCTCATTGAATGTTTTTGATTGAACATTCTTCTAATCGATTGAGCCTAGGAATAAACTGCAAAAGATTTATCCGTAGTCTCGATCAGGCTGGGCCTCGATCATGTATGAATTTTCATATTTGGTACATTGATGCAGTAATCTACAAAATCTTACTTAAATTTAGTTTAAATCTTATTTCTGTCGAACTGAAAGTCGACAGAAGTAAGCATTATACCATTTGTGGTGATTTCTCTCAAAACTTAATTCAGCTCTTGTTTCCAGTTTGCCCAATAGTCTAATTATGAGTTATACACCTTTTTATTTGTGGCCTAAGCAGAAAAAAATATGGATTTTGTTGTAAAGGGAAATGTTTTTTAACGTAGAGTCTCACTATCCATGCCCTGATATGGGTCAACATTTATCGCTGCTATTTTACACAAATACCAAGATTAGGAGATGCCACTTTTTTTATAAAATCTTTTGAGATTATGGCAAAATCAAATTTCTTGTGCTATTTTATCTCCTGCAAGTTTCATTGAAAGCACGAGATAAAATATAAATGCAAAAAGGGATTCAGCAGCCCTTATGAAAACAAACCGAATGACTGCACGAAACCTGACAAGACACAATTGGACTGGTCTTTTGATCATTTGATTGGACATTGTGCCTACAGCTTAAAAAGTTTGCTAATAAGGGCTTACAAGGGATTGAACCTGGACATAAACACACACAAGATAAGTGTTTCATTTATTAAAACCATACAATTATCATTCATTTTAATATGATCAATAATCAAGTGCCATGAAAATAATTATGTACAGGTATTTTGGGTGAAAATAAATTAGAAAATCATTTTTTCACCAAAAATCTTACGTGGTTGTATAACATTGGGAGAAGCACCAATTATTATTTGACTAATGGTTGAAAAGTTTAATTTGACCTTATTTATGTGGCCTTCAAATGCCACATAAACAATGATTATAATATAATCAGCTTCATACGGGGACAAAACATGAAAATTAACTAAATATGTCATAACTGTTTTGGTCATTATTTTTTGGTATACAATTATGGTTGAGGAAACAATGGGATAAGTGCACTTTACCTAAATTGAATACTGAAGTACTTTATTAAACTGAGTGTTTATTACACCACGTAAATAGCATTCTTCATGTGCATTGTAAAATTAAAAATGTAAACACTTAAAGGCAAACTGTAAAAGATAATGTGCACTGAAGTAAATGCACATGTATAAAAGTCGGAAACAAATAGCAACCCCAATGAGTGTATACAAGAAATCTTTGGGCAATTTATGTCTTTACTTGATAAATGTCAAACAAGAACAGTAAGAAATTGAAACAATTGTGCTGGTCAGTTTTTTGTCTGTTTTATATCCAATATGGCCTTCATATTTACTATACATCAGGCATGCAGCTACAGTTTTTAAAAAAATGATGAAAGTGCCATGAACAGTAAGAATCAATGTGTACACTGTTTTTAAGTCTCCAATTGGACACCTGAGAAACTAAAAGAAAGCAAAATCAGCTGATCTGCTGAAAAGTTGCGTCATGCCTGTCATGTGTGTTACTGTAATTACATCTTTACTGCCCACATAAAACTATGTTTTTGAACTGAAAGCTCCTTTGGCATTAAGGTGCTTAGTAGATGTGTAGAATATCAGGAAAATGAATTCATTCAATAAATGGTCTAAAAATTATATTTGAATTTTATTGTTTTGTTTCTTTATTGGAGTTAAAATGATTCCAAAAAGGTTGCAGCTTCAAAACATTATGCACATGGGAGCAGTCAAGTGTTTTGTTTTCCAGATCCTGAACTAAAAATTGTCACATGAGTGATGCCATTTAATCACTTTCACTGGTATACAACCTCAAGCTCAGCGTACTCCCCCTGAAAGGCATCCTCTTCAGAAATATCTGAAGATGTGTCCAACTCCAACATGTCCAACAAACCAGCAACATCATCAGTTGACTGGACACTTTGGTCATACAAAATGGTTTTTACAATGTTCCATACTTCCAAGGCGATTTCCTTGCGTGCAAATATGTATCGCTCACAAAACTCACTGAAGGGAAAAATAATGTGACACTCATTGACTATTTCTGTTAGTGTCAAGTCGGAAAGTCCACATGCTATATCTTGACTTGTATACAAGTGGTCACTACTGTCTGTCAGTAATGTTTCTTTGTATTCTTGCAGCTTGCACTTTAGTTCGGAAACATTGCTGTCTGTCACAGTAACAACTTGGCATTCAGTTGATCCTAGCCATGTGATGGTTCAGCTGAGCATGTGTTTTCATCACATGAACATGTATTTGCATAAATGTCACAGCAGTTGTGTTTAACTATGACTCTTTCATCACCACAAGATGGGAAGTTGTTCTTGATGGCTAGCCGTCTACATTTTCTTCTTTCATGAATGCTTTCATGCCCTCACTAGGTTTCAAACCAGCGCTAGCACTGGAATAGTTCACAAGGAGTGCCACATTCTGGGTGCCATCACGACCTGCCCGCCCACTCAACTGCATTAGGTCATCTAATTCTGTTGGGTGACCTGCCAAGTGCCAATATAACATTATGAAGCCCAGGCACATCAATTCCAAGCCCAAATGCAATGGTGGCAAACATTACTCAAACCTCGTCGCCCTCTTGAGCAAAGCTATTTATAATTTTCCTTTGAACATCTCCTTCAGTGTTAGTATGGTACATATCCAAAAATGCATGGGACTCCTTTGGAAGGAGAGAGCAGAATAAGGAGTGTAGTTCACTGACATCTTCCGTCACTGACAGTACAATATTACCTCTCTCTATTGCCTCCAGACCAAGTTTGCAAACTCGGTCTAACAAAAAGTCCACAACAACTGTGGAAGCTTGGAAGATCAAGCTTTTTCCAAATCTGTTTGGTAAATTGATAAATATATCGTTACCCTGGGCGAATTGCCGAAGAGTGTTAACTTGTTGGCTTTTAAACTTATCAAGACCTAACATTCTTGCAGCAAAATCAATAGCTTCATCTACTCTGTCAGTCGCCATTTTTGTGTTTGCACGATCGACACGTTGGTCGTTATGTACATTGTACCAAAGACATACAGATACCAGACTGGGATAAATTATGCTAATACTGCTACGTCAGAGTTATGCAGGCCCCCGCAGCGACATGGTTGGAATGTGCTCGGAATTTAACGAGCAAATCGTGCACAAATGGGGTGGTTCGTGGGCTAAGTCAGGTGTTCGTGGCGGGCGCTGTTGGTAAGTTGAATGAGCGGGTTGGCCGCGCTGTGCGTGAAAGGTAAATGAGAAATTTCTTGCACCAAGACTAACATCAGACAAGCTGTCCAGCCATTCCACACCTGAACCCAAGTGGTTCCCCATGTTGACAAGGAGCGCCTGGTAGATAAGGGAGTCTAGCTGGAAGATTGGTTCCTCTATGATTTTCCCATTGGGGACTATCATGTTTAGACATCTCCCTCTGCTTCTTCTCAAGATTTCTTTAGCTTCTTTTTTCTCTGAAATATCTCTGACTCGGCAAGCAACAATTTCTCTCAAATGATCAAAATTTCTCAAATTCTCTCAATTAGCTGGTATAGTCCGTCAAGGCAAGTGGTTCCCTTTTCTTTGAGGTCTTGCACCTAAGTTCACCATTTCCTAGGGTTTCTTGGGTAATTACATAATCTGTGGCCAATCAGTTTTTCATTTATGTGATAGGGTTTCACTTCCTTGAGTGACTCTGGTGCTGCTCCTGGAGCATTGGTCTGATTGACCCACACTCCTCCTGATGTTTGGTATGGCAGTATGCGTTAATGCCGCTTGAAGTTATTTTTTCTCTTATCCTGTACCTGCACCTTCCAAAGGTGAGTTTCCAGTGTCGCCACAGACCTTGTTTGGTAGTGAAAATCAGCCAGCTTATAAAGCATTCCAACCCCATTTTCTGCAGCAGGAAATAAAACAGAAAATAAATGCAGTTAATAACTCTCTCTAAACCTCAGAGGAAGTATGCGCTCTGGGGAACCCAGTTGGAACCTCCCTCTCATTCTTGTTACCTGCACAATTCTTGTTCGGGTCATTCATGCCAACCTCTGATAATGGTTGGGCACTCATTTCTGACTCTCCACTAACTCCCCTCCTACTCTCAATCATGATCTCCCAACTCTTAATCAACTCGGTAACCTGTATTGGTTCCTCATCTATTTGGATCTCTGCCGGCTGTTGAGGCCCGAGCACCCCCACCCCACCACCCTTTTTTTCAATGTGCATTACAAATCTGGAGCTGTTAAACTTGTAAAGCTAATTTTCATCTTTCAGTTGTCCATTTTGAAATTTTTCATTTAGTGCCTTATATGATCGCTGTCAGGAATGCACTTGTTTTCTTGTTTTGTAGAAGGGAAGTATTTCTATTGCCCTGATGGGCTTATTGCATGAGACAAAAACCATTTTTCATGCAAGCTCCTTTTTACCTCATGTTTCACTGTAACTTAGGTGGCCTGGCCTTTCAGATTGATCTTTGATTTGTCAATGATGTGCATATTAATATTGATTGAGAACAATCAAGTGCTTTATTAAGTTAGCCTGTTTTTTTAAAACTATACTTTATCCATTTTTTTTTTAGGGGGGGGTCAAACTATCTAGGAAATGTGTAGATGATCAGATACAGTTACAAACCGCAATGTATTTATTTATTTTTTAATTCTTTCCTGAAAACATGTACAGTAAAGTAGTTCTAAGAGAGTAAAAGTGAAAGCTTGAATTCTGGATATTCATCATGCTTGTCAAAACCGTTTCTTTATAATATCACTCAAGTGAGACAGCAATGATGCTTGTTAAATGAATTGTGTGCACTAGAGTAGTAGTTTTATTGCAGCAATGGCTGAAAGTCTTTAATATGCAGTTGGTTTCAAACTTATCATGTACAATAAATAATGTCCCCTCTATAATGATGTGGAAATCCTACTGCAATCCTTTGCCGCATAAAGCAATCCCATTCCATTATTCATGATTCAAATCACACAGTGTATGCCTTGGCTATGTGGTCTCTCATGGTAGAGGTTCATCTACCAGTGAGAAGAGAAAATGGGAGGGGAGGGGAACAAATGGAGCTTTGTTTGGTTTAGCAGTGAATTAAAACAAAAATAAGTCCTTGCAAATCTTATACTGGCAAACCCCATAACCAAAATATGTGTGTTTAGAAATGATTTATTCAAATTTGTTTTGACATTGTTATATCATGCCACAGACAAAACAAAAAGAACAGAAAAATTTGAAGTAAATAAAAGTAAAAGAAAGATCAATAAAAAGATTGGTTTGTCCTTCATTAACCAACCTTAAGTTGTGAACTACTTGAGTGATGTGGGATTATTAAGAAGTTACTTGTACATGGTGCCCATTGTTGCAAACAGTTTATTTTGTCAACAAGAATTGAACCACTTTGAAAACTTCAATTTGCTGTGAGAATGTCAGTTTTTAATCAGGCCCACAGTAATCCCAAAAGAAACAAATGTTTTCCTTGCAATCAGAACCAGGAGAAAACGTGTGGAAAATCTTTGAGCAAACATTGGAAACATGCAAGAATTAAAGTAACAAGGGTGATCCTTGCTGGTAAAAACCAGGCTGACCATTTTGAAAAAATCTCTAAGCGAACATTGGGAAAAGAGCAAAGATGAATATAGAATTCTGCCTGCAGTGACGTAAGTTACTGCCACTGAATTACCAAATGGTGTGAATGAATATGATGGATTTGGTTGTGACTTACTGGAGTGAACCAACTTAGCTCAGTACAGCTTTCTCAACTGAGATTGCAGATTCAAGGTCAAGACAGGAACTCCTTATTGAGACTAGCTGAGCAGTAATGAATAAGTAATCAAGAGGATACTGAGATGGATTCATTATTGATGAACCATCTGATGCATCCAGAGAAGTTCCACTTTTTTTTGTCCATCATCTGCTGGCCACAAGTGGGCAAAGCTCACAGCCTTCCCGTTCGCTGTCATCCATCAGGTCCTGAAGGCAGCACTGCTCCTCAAAGGCTAGGCATCGTAGATGGTGTGGCATACTTTGGGGGTGATGTGCCACAATTGCTAGGTGTGGTCTTGCATTGTCCCACCTCTGTCTGTAGTCTATTGGGGGACTCAAGAGAACTAAATTATGTCAATGAACTGCAGGAGTTTTGAATGTGTCAGGAAGGATTTTCGTCTCGCACGCACTGTGAGTGTGACAGTGAACCAAGGAACTTTATTGTGTGAGCTGTTGATGGGTCCTGTGCTATGTTGAATGGAGTGTGCAGTAGGAAAGACTACGAGAGTCCTTGAAGGGTCCTCCATGATACGACACTCACTATGCTCAGTTACATCTATCAGCTGCTGCCAGAACACTGCAAATCACTGCACATCAAATCCTACTGAGGACCACATGTTACTAATGATTGCAAAATAAAGTTAATTGCTTGATACCTGTTGCAGTATAGCTGAGTCATCTGCACAAATTGTTACAGGTTTGAAAGTGTTACAGATTAACATCCATGGATTTGCAGTGTCGCCATGCAGTTTTGCCAACGAAGCCTCACTTGCACTGTCTCATCAACTCATGATTTGTATTTGTGAAGCTTAGAAGGGACCACAAATGAGTGCAGTCCGGTGATCAGCAGAGCAGTATGCCTAGACATCCACTCCTACTATCATTTACAGCTGCAGTCTTCTCAAATCAGAACATCACCTTCAGTCAAACAGGTACAGCCCAACCATCCAATACTGTTGAAACTTTTATAACTCCGTTTACTTGGAAGGATAAACCCCTAGTCAGAAGTGAAGTGTATATATACCAAAGAACTTTGATTCCCATCAGCCTCCTTCAAACAGTTTCAGCAAAAGCATCGAAGATTGTTTGAAACTTTCACAACTACAATTACTGAAAGGATTAACTCCAATTCAAAAGTATACTGAAGAAGTTTGATTCACGTCAGCTTCAGTCAAACAGTTACAGCCAAACACAACTGCATTGCTTTAAGGTTGAACTTCAAGTCAGATGTACACTTTGTACATGTACATACCGAAGAACTTTCATTCACAATGAACTGCCGTTTACATACATGTATCACCCTCACCGCAACATCATTCAAATTATAGATGTAGTTTTTGGAAACATGTTCTCCACAACCAGATGGAAGACAGATAATATTGATGTCCATCCAAGCAGATCTTCAACGAACACCTCAATGTACTTGACCAAATGCACTCTTTGTCAACAAAATAGTTACCTCCCTGTGATTTTTGGAAGGATTGTGCTACAAATTCAACAGCAAAGAAAACTTTTGATATTTAAGATAATCAGAGATTGAAGATGGATCCTGGATAATGATACAGCAAGGATAACCAAGTTCTTGATTGGCGCTCCAAGTTAGTCTAATGCATTTTGTTTGTCAAAATGTACTCAACATAAAAACCCTGTCACTCTTGTTAGTTATGCAAGCAGTGAGCTGCAAATCCAGCAGCAAAATTGACTTTGTTAAATCACAGATGATCAAAGATTAGACATAAATCCTGGTGGATGATTGAGCGAGGATAACTCAGTTTACTTTGTCTGGATTACCAAGCTTGATTTAAGGCTACTAAACCCCCACAATTCATAATTGAAATGACCGGCAATGTACAAGAAACTTCTAGAAAAGTAGTTCATGTCTTAACTGATTTTTTGTTTGGATGCAAAATGGGCGAAGAAATTACTTCAGTCAAAGTACATTCCTACACACTTCATGTAATTGTGCAACAGAGAACGCTTTCTGTACTGATGAGCTTGCTAAACTGTCACAAAGAATATCATGGCCTGGGCCTAATTTCGTAATGTTGGTAAGCACAAAAACTGCTTAGCACAGAAATATCATTTTCTGCAGAATTGGCTTATACTCTGAGTTGAAATAGTGGTTTTTTATTTAAATTGTAGATTCTATGTTAGCATAGGATTCATTGAAGAATTTCAATTCAGGTCATGACCTTTTTGGTTAAGTGGAAGGTGGTCAAATCTTGTGGCCGTTTGCAGTCGCTGTGGGCATTTTGATACAAGCCATTCTCAGCTGCTATGAACTCTTAATTAAAGGGCTAATTTATAATTTCTTTGCTAAGCAATAATCTAAGCTGAAGAGCTTATGAAGTAAGCATGATATGAGAATGGAATTGCTTTATCAGGTGCTGAGTTAGTTTTAAGTAGGGGAAGCGATGCTGTTTCAGAGAAGAAGGCATTGCTATGACAAAAAACAGAATATCTTCCTCGATTCACAGGAACGTTTAAAAGGGTCCCTGTGAAATTCACTGCCTTCTTTTTATGAAAGATCCAGCTTGAGTTTTAATACAGATATTTTGTTTTACTGTCAAACATATTTGGAAAGGAAATTCAGTCATTGCTTCAGTTATTAAACTGCTTGGTACAGTCAATTCCTCAAAAGTATTTAGTTGTGTTAACTGCATAGGAAACTTATCCATCATTTACTCAATTTTCACAAGTACATAGAAACTGTACTTGATCTAAACTGATCACTGATTTATTGCATGATGATGTAAGTGACTGGTTTCTGCTACATTTAGAAAGTGATAGGTTTGTTATCAGCAATAGCTGTTGGTTTTTTTTAGCAGTAAGGATGAACGATTCTATGGATAAGGAAATCTGTGCCGTAGGTTCATATACTTCTCTTCTTTACTTTTTTCTTCTTGCTCAACTTTACTGCCACTCCATCTACATCTTGATGTTTCTTGTAAAAAATCAACACCAAGGTATGAAGAAGATAGGAAGGTGCCACACAGGCATGTTATTTTTCAGGATTATTCCTGATTCCAGGAATTCTCAAAATCTCCTTGAGCCTTCAAATCTTATAGGAAGAAGTAAAGGAGTCACCCAAGGGAAAAAGAAACAGCTCGCACTGTATATCTAAACCTGTGGTTTTGTATTTCTGGTAATGCACAGTCTGTAAATCTCCTGAATTGCAACATCTGGGAGGTTCCAGAGGGGAAA
>CM021527.1:23590978-23606229 GCA_010994315.2 Pisaster ochraceus
TAAGCAGAGCCATGAAATTGGGCCCAGATCTAATCTGCTTGACAGGTGGCTATTAAAGAATTTGACACCCTCAGAGACATGGCTTGAGGACCTCGTGTCAAATGGATGGAAGAAGTTGATGAACAATGACCACGAGTTGTTAAGTTGAAACGTAAATACAAGACAAAGCTAGTTCTTTTTTGACCTCTGAACCTTAACTTTTGACATCATTATATTGCATGGTAAATTGTAAACAGAGGATGTTTCAAAAGCTCCAAGAAGTTCAGAAAAATAATACCGTGGGTGGGCATGGACAAATTTTCCGAATATCGACCCGATGTGGATTTGGTTGATAAAACTCATTAACTGTTTTTAAACGAGTCGATACAATATCTGACGCTGTGTATGCATTTGGATCAACAACCTTTCTGTTCAACTCTATTAGTCCCTTCATCCCAACCTCCGTAACTACCTAGCTCATACCTGGGTTGGGAGGATTCTCCAGAGGGGGTAGTTGGGGATGTCCAGGAATCTCAGGCCCATCAGCCGCTTCTTCAGTTGGCTGAACTCCTTGAATCTCTCTGATCAGGTTATGAAGACAGGGGTCAACTGCGGCAATAATCAGACGAATTCTCATGAGGAATCTAAATCTACAGTACTGCATGATCAGCGGTTTTGCTCAGTTATTGAGTGAGAAAACTCTCTCAATCTCTTCTAGTACCATGAAGATATTCCTTCTAACTTGGAATGTTTAATATTCCAAGTGTAATTTGCATCAAAAAGTATTTTGGAAAGTTTTTAGCTGATTTCATTTTAAAACATAACTCAAACAATGCTGACATTTCTTGTATTTAAAAAATCCTCCTCAATGCCTGTCATTTGAATATTGTCCACTTTGGTTTTTACTCGATTTTTTTTACTACATGTATGCAGCCTGCAGTATGTTATGTGGGGTGAATGTAACAACAGTCCTACTTTCTGACCTTTCGATATCATCAACTGTGGTTTTGAATTATAGAGTTTTAAATTACAAGTACATGTATGTAGCCTGAAATATGATATCATATAGTGAATGTAAAACAGTAAACAGTCAACCCTCTTACTGTCTGACCTTTCAATCGCGTCCACAGTGGGCTTGAATGAAAGAGTTTTGACATAGATGCATCCCAAAATATGATATTATGTGGTGAATGCATCAACACAGTACCTGCACATGTCCACACGCAGTTCTGTGCAGCACACTTGTGCTACCTGTACCATACCTAGCCCATGCAGTTAAATGCATGGCTCAAATTTTACACTGGACCACTGGCCCAATGCCAGGGATTTTAGTGTCAGGCCAGTAAATGCAAGACGGTCTTGTGCTTTTCAGTTCAATATCTTAGTTTTTTTTTTTAAATGATGTTCAAATGCCGAGTTTGAGTCTCATTAATATGTTTCAACCCTGCTGAGTATCACCCATGAGACTGAAAAGATAATAGGCCTCAAGTCTTCTATTAGTGTTTGTTCAAATAAAACAGCTTAGATGATAAAACAGTGTTCTCCTTTTGATCCTGGTCTCTTCCCATTTTGATTCTGGTCTTTTAAATAAGTCTGGTGCTTAAGATTTTGCGCTACAAGTCCTACTTCCTGCAGATTCCCCCCCCCCCCAAATTCAAGCTCTAAAAATAGTTTTAAATGGTTGGTCAACTCGCTAGAAAACGTTGACCAACAGTAGGAGGGTTAATAGAACGAGGTCAAGTACACAGTTGTACTACATGTAGACCAAGGTGGGATGTCAACTTTGAGTTCATTAACTGCAAGAACGTAGTACATACAGAAGTCTAATTCTTGAACAGGATATGACCTATGAGTTACGGTATGCGGTGAACTCAACGACCAGCAAAGATCCTTCTAGACAGTGTACTGTACACATGTCAACGGCTGCAGTCACTGTCTTTATCAGCCATGCCTGAATCATGACTGCGTTGAAATAACAAGCCTAGGAAGTTGTGTACAACTAACAAGCCTTCATGCATTACGCTTTGACTCTATGGTCACATTATCAAAACTACCCTGAATTAGAAACGGAAACCAATTTCGCTTTCCACGGAGCCGTTGAGGTTACAATTCACACGAATCAGATGAAACAAAAGAAAAGATGTTTCCCGAGAATAAACATTTCCCAATCCCTTCAGCTACATTTAGACTTACCAAGGTCCTTCAAGAGCATCATACATCTAGCATGCTTTATTTCATACAGTTTATGGAAGAGTTCGGTGATCGTATGGCAACCGTAGTCCCATACCGTTAGCATGTCATCTGTGGGACTACCTGCTGGTCTGTAAATGGCACTCTTAAATGACTGGACGTCATCGTTGGTGAAGTTGAGCGATCCCGCTAAACACAGAAAGGAAAATGATCCAGAATGGTTCAATTCTCTTGTGCAAAATTACAAATCTTAATACAAATTAGTGGGGATCCCTTTACCACTTTGACTATAATAAACATTTTAAATAATACCACATTTATTGTGCGCATAAATTTCACCATCATATTCTAAAGTACATTTTACAATAAGATACCAGCAGGGGTGAAAGAAGTCAGCACAATGGAGTAAAATAGGTTTGAGGTTTAGTTTTCAGGTTTATTTTTATTCCACAGTAGCCTATTAAACCACAGAAAGTAACTCACAAAAAGATACACGTAAATGAAATTATAGAGATGAGAATAAAGTCAACGTGATACTGCGGAGGGATCCATTAAGAAGCAAAGCTTGCAGACATATAAATAAATGGAGAGGTACTTTCTGTTTTGTTTATCAAAAATCACGGATAAAATTTCTCCAATACTGGGTTCTTTTATTGCACTTTTTACCCCCTGGCCTAGGGGCGTATCAAAGTGCACAGAATTTATTTATTTTTTTCCTGCATGGTATGTGAAGCTACATTTTGAAGTATGAGACCGATTCCTTTCTAGCACCACGTAATGGTTTACGAGGTGCTGTGGCGCAATATGCTGCCAATCAAACCAGGAACACCGGGGCGGTCCCCTTCTCTTTACGATAAGTGCACTCAGTTCTTTTGAGTGCACGTTACACAACACACAGGACCAACAGCTTAACGTCCCATCCGAAGGACGAAGCAATCATAGTTAAGTGTCTTGCTTAAGGACACAAGTGTCCTGACTGGGACTCGAACCCACACTCTGCTGATCAGAAACACCAGAGCTTGGGTCCGGTGCTCTTATCGGCCACGACACGCCACACTCAGACAATGGTCCCTGTTTTAATGGTCCATGAGCCAGGGGCTGAAATTTCACTATACATGTAGGCATTTTTAAACAAAATGTAACCTAGGGCCTGTACAAACAAACTACCTGTGGATGACTTTAGCCCTGTTCGCACTGGACTTATTTTGGGTAAACTAACCGAGCAAATGGGTAACTTGACCATTTTAAGTCCAATGTGGACAGCCCAGGAAGTTTCCCTCCCGAATGGGTAGTTTAACCGGACAACTTCTGCCCGGTTAAATTGACCAGGTCAGTTTAACCGAGCCGAAAAGTCCAGTGTGAACCCGATCTGAGTAAAAGCCGTCCCGGTAAAAAGCCACATCCGGTCCCCTGACCGCCGCGCCACACGTAGTGTACATGTATTTACAACGTCCCACGCTTGCTGTCATGCACCCCGGTCAAAGGTCACGGCAATAGCGCCCTCTTGTGTCTGTCCTAAGTTAGTCAGTTAGTTTTACCGGTCGTGTCGGTTAGTTTACCCACGTCATTAATCCAAGTGCGGATGCTGGTAAGTTTCAGCTATTGGAATGTTAACCACGGTCTCGGTAAAACATTAATCCAATGCGAACACGGCTTTTATTGGATTTAGCAAAGAGTAAAGACAACAATGTTACGCACAAATAAAACAAAATTAGTCGAAAGCCTAAAAAAGAGGTCTTTTAAAAGCTTGCCTAAATATTAAAAACAGAAAGAGACTATTTTCGATTAAGTGTGAGAGGGTAATCCATTCCAATGTGTTGGTGCAGCTTGAATAAAATTACTTGTCCCCAGTAAATTTTAGCATTTTTACCTTTTGGATAATTTAAAAAATAACCGTTATTAGAACTTCTAATAACTACAACTTCAAATAGAAGGCAGAGAATAGTTAGAATGGTCTTTAAAATGGTCTTTCTCTTACAAGACAGGTTTTAAAACAATTTTGAACTATGACATCAATTTATGTAGCGATCAATTCAACTACACAACTAGTTTGCTGTTTGTCCTCATCGAATCGTTAACAAGAAAATGTGTTATTGTTAGACCCAGTACTGGACAATTCAAATTCTGAAGAAATAGGCATGTCGGTAGTTTCGTACTCCAGTGAAACTTCGAGGTTTGTCTCTAACGACTAACCCAATCAGAACCAGATTTGGGGAAATGGTTTTCATCAAAACAATCAAACACTGAAAACGGTGTCATGTCATTCGAAGAGCTCACGCATCAGTGTCAATTCGATTTCTACCCCCTAGCCTAGTGATTTTTTTACTCGGTTCGTTTTGTGGCCAGAGTAAACGTCTCAGTGAGTTCCTTCCATTGAAAGCTGCCGGCCAGGATGCGTGTTTACTTACCTAAAGTCACCCATGCGAAAGACACATCAAGCATACGGCACATTTCTTGCCGACATTTCAGTGGAATATCACGGATGTATTTCATGGGCGCCATTTGACGTCAAGAACTGCCAGCTATTTTACCAGCAGCACTTTTCCCACAGACGAACTAGAAAAGTAGAATTGCCCACCACGACTCGTAAAACTCTCCAATGTTCCCGTCCCGGCCACTTCAGAAATATGGATTTTACCAGCGTATATTATTCCACTGAATGAAGGTTTATGAGTGAGTCAGGCTGGAACATTTTTAACACATTCGAAAGAATGATATTTTTGGTTTACTTAGTCATGAGATCGTGGAGAAGTTACACGAACGTCACACACTTCGCATCACATGAATGAAATGCTCAACTTGCTGTGGGTTTTTACGGGGGAAATCCCTGGAATTGATGACGTTTTGTTGTTTAGTTCCGGTTTGACCGAACCAAAATTATTGAGGGGTGGCCATAAAGCATAACGCCATAAAAATAGTTGTTTTGTTTAGTAATCGTATGTTATTTTAACGTCTAGTTTTGAGGATGGATGCTTCTACTTTTTGTAGTGTAATAAATATATTAAATTACTTCTACTTAAAAATGTTGACCATTTATTGAAAAGAAAAACAAACTCCTGAATTACATTAGAAATGGACTAGTCTAAGCGCTATCATACTTTCGTGTGCCTAGCTACTGCATGGGGGCATTGACTTTGCATTCACTTGACTATTAATTCACAATAATGTGTTCACAAAACCATAATAAAACATCGTAGACTTTTTTTATAAAGAGATTTAATTCGCATCAGAATGTAATATAAGTACAGGAGCACGTTGTAAAATTAGCACCTATGTAAAATTGCAAAAAAAAAAACCATCCGCATTATGTTTTTCTTTTTGAGGGAAGAGTAAATAATTTATTGTTCCAACCCTGTAGACCCTACTGTAGGTCCGATAAACACACTATACAAACAAACTGTGAAAATTGCTTCACTTTCGGTTTGTCACATTTCAGTGAAAGCAAAAACCAGATTTTTTTTCTTCTCAGTTGTGTTCATTTACAACCTTGTGACCATTGTAATAAGCAACAATAATCTGGGGTCCTCAACGGAGCCGAAACTCTTGGGTACAATTTTAGGGGGCAAAAGGAGGTGCACACTCGTTTTTGATGGTGGGGGTTGGGTTGGACTTCTTGCCAAGTTTCTTATTGCTTTTTCTTTGAAAAGCCCCCCTTTCAGTGCTATGGTTATGCCATTTAATATTTTTGGCCTTACAGGAGTGGAAAAAGAATAGCAATGTCTGTGTTTAAATGAAAACATAGCCATAAAACATGAAACTATCATGTTAGATAATAAAATGTTATTACTTTTACTCTGGTAATTTCCAATCTCAAAAATCCATGTAAACAATGGGGGGAGGGGCACTTACATCAATTAGGGGGCACGTCCCCCCCCCCAGTTACGCCACTGATGCTATTTGATAAACTTTGAAATTAGACAAAAAATTACATGAGTCTTCTAATCAATGGGCTTAGTGTTTGTTTAACTATCATTATTAATAGGCTAGAGGCTTTACAAATGTCTTTATTATTATTATTATTAGGCTAGTAATGTCTAGTCACAATCCCAGCCAAATTTTCTACATTTGGGAGGTTTAAGAAAAACGCTTTGATGTAAAACACTTGTTTTAATAGACAGATTGCTTGATTATTTCTTCCCTTCGTATAGAACATCCGATGCCCCACTCCTTTTTAAAAAATTTTTATTGCATTTTCGCATGCAATTAGTATATTTTTGAACCTATAGCAGTCTAGGTACTCCACTACAGGAGGGTTATACTTCCTCTGGGTGTTACCTCCATTTGTACCTTAATTATTACATTTTTCGTTACTATTATAACTGTTGTTATTCTTTTAATGTATTTTCAAGTTGTGCAAATGGAAATAAACCAAACAAACAAACAAACAAACTCCTGAGGGGATTTTGTGGTTAGATTGACTCAGAAATACAATGATGTTGAATCCTGCCTCCAATTCTAGTCCCTTCCAATCAAACACCAACAAAAAATACAAAAACTTACAGTTTAAATATTTTGTTCTGCTTACAAAATCCTTTATTTCGTCGTGTAATACACTGCATTCCCACAAACATGATAATATAATTATATACACGTGTTTTTATATACATTTCACTAAAAGTTCAAATTTGTTCCTCTGAGAAAACAAAAGTTGAATATTTCGCTTGATTGACAATCAGCCTTCATTCAGAACCGTTAAACAGCCTTGTTATAAAAGTTATGTATTAAGACAACTAATCTCTGCATTGAAAGACTAAAACATCTTGGATAGAAAATATGTTATTGTTTGTTAAAAGTCCATACGCTTTGTTCAACATAAAATTGTTTTAAAAAAAACTTGTAACAAGTTGTTGTTTTTTTCTCAAAGACAACTGCACCAGAAACAATAGTCCATCTAAAAAAAAACTGTTCTGCCCTCATCTTTTTAAAGGTATTACACAGGATTGGTGGAGCAGACGAAATAGCCGCAGTGGGTGATCAACCATATACATGAAATAACAAACCTGTAGAAATTTGGGCTTAATCCCAGTGAGTCAGGAGAAAATGCAAATAGATAACTTGCAATATGACGTAAATCGGCCATCTTTACGGGCAATTTGGAACACACAGTCATGCGTTTTGCGCGAGAACGGCGTGCAGCACGCGCACATTTCACAACTGAGCGGCTGCGTTAATAATTTGAGCGCTTGACGCGCCTGCAAGCCAAAGTGCAATTTGCCCGTAAAGATGGCGTCTATTGGGAACTATCTATAGTGAAAAGCCAAGCACAATTTTTTAGCATATTAACACAGTGTCCTTAATTTTAGTTACAACAACCAAAATCAGCTGTTGTGTTAGGTTTTTAGCTACAAGTTGGTTCTGGTATGAACTTCATAATCAGTAAGCTTTCAGACTAAAATCAAACACTGATGTTTTTTATCCTTAACAATTCTATAATACCTTTAAAAACAATTAATTTAGAGCCCCAAATTATTATCATTTGTTTTGTTGCTGATTATCTGATCGGTCAGATAATTGTACAAATTCCTTGAAAGAAATAACAAACCGCTGCTTTAGGACAAAATTAACCTTTAGAAACCGCTTTTAGGTAGTCTTTTTTCCCCCTTCTTCAAACCTTTTATGAAAATTTCAGGCAAATGTTTATCTATAAACATATACTGCACACAACAAGACTTCACAGAAACATTAGCTGTGAATAACAGGAAGAAAATTATAATAGGTTACGTGGTTGGTGTAAAAATATGTATTTTTTATGCATAAATAACTGCAGTTTGGTTTGGGGTGGGGGGTAAGATTAAGGGTATAAAATGTGCAAAAATGTATATATACCTTTTGTTCTTTATCTATTGGTTATAATGCAAACGATTGAAAGTCTTCAGAAAGTACAGATATCAGGAGATTTTTATATATTATTTTGCAAGTTGTTTTGTTCTAATTTTAATCATTAGTTTTGGGTTCATAGCTCAGTCACCAACCCAAGTAAGTTAACTTGCATAGAAATACAATGAAATGGTACCCAATGCCACTGTGTTTAGAATGGATTGATAATACATAATTTAAATCAACACCAGACTATGTTATCAGCCTCTATTTCATTCTCATAGAGTTGTTTAGGAAAGAATGGCAGCTCACAAATTTAAAGTTAAATGTTATTTTCTGTTGTTTCTTTCCCCCTCTTCCAAAATGAATTGTTTCTAGAAGTATAGATATACGGTATATATATATAAATTCCTGTATTGTCTACCATCAAAGTTCATAGTGCATAGATAAACATTGGCAGTACAAAAGAACCATCACAGTCCTGTGTAAAAATAGCTATTTAAAATAAAACTATTCTACTGCATTTCTTGAATATATTACATAAATAGAATATTACCTCTGTCTTGCTGCACGGCCCTTCTATGACAAAATATCCCAACTCGAAAATTTTAGGTTTTTATATACAGCCATTTCTGGGTAAATTTAGGGTGCTTTTTCCATTTCAAAGTTTTACAGGCATACTATATAGGCATATAACATGACCTATCTCAGCCTCTTTTTACACTTTTGTCACATTTTTATGGCAAAACAGCTTATCTCTGTACTGGCTTTTCTCAAAATGTTATATTTTGATTTTGGCTGTTTTGTCATGGAAGGGTCGTGCTAATAAACACAACTATTACACTTTTCTCAATTAGGATTAAACATCTACACTAAATCTTTGGCATTTTTTTTTATTGAATACTTTTCAGGACGATGGGTTAAAGTGCAGGCACTAGTGTCTCAAGAAATTCACAAAATTATAAAAATCGGCCTCCGATTTCACACACTCGAAAAAAAGAGGCTTCACAAAAATGTAACAATAATAATAATAATTTGGGGGGCTTGCATCCTTACTTGCAGCTGAGAACCTGAATTGTGAAGGAGGCGCACAGCCAGCCACATTGTAGCATAAAACCGGCCATATTAAAACCAGATTATTCCGGAGGGTGGAAATTCTAGAGAAGAATCTGTGTTGCTTTGTAGATGACCAACACATAACTCTACTCACATATGACCCAAGCTTGGAATCAAACCAGGATCACAGTGATGAGATGCGAGCGCTTTATGCACTAAAAGCTTCCCATGCCCACCCTTACATTTGCTCAGTAATTTTTGTTTTTTCAGGGTTACCAGTCGAATACAGTGTGCATTACATAGTATTTTGGCTGGTAACCTGTTTCTGCTAAGCAAGATCTCTTCATAAAATATCATTCTTGACACGTTGTTGAAATTGATTAATATCATTACAAATCTAACATATAAAGCACATCCCAGCAAATTTTAAACTGACTCAGTAACAGCAAAAAATTTCTTAATAAATCCTCCAAAATACTAACAAAAGTATTTTGAAAATAATAAAAACACATAAATAAATAATACTAAAATAAACATGAAATAAAAGGTAAAAAATACATTAAAAAATCAATAAAAAGATTTAAAAATAAATATGTAATTATTTTTTTCAATGAAATTTATGGATTGAATCAATGCTCCAAAATGGAACTTCCTATCAATGACTCTGTAAATAAATTGTTACTGTAATCAAAATCTCAACCAAAACATCGTAAACAGAAATATTAATGACTTTATATTTCAGTTGAGGCTGACAGATCTTTAAGTTATATTTGTTAAATGTCTGTGAAATGCATGGATAAATGTTGTACATGGAAAATATATCTGAGACATCTCAAATCTTTACTGTACAAACTTATCAGGTGTTGGTGGTGGTGATACAATTTTTGGTGTCACACACTATTTAAGTGAATACGTGATGTACAACGGTGTCGTTCATTTCTTGGGACCTTTTGCGACATTCTTTGTAGCTTGGCCAAGTGAAACCTGCTTAGCGTTCGCACCGAACTGTAGGGTGCTTAGTGTTTCGCTTATGTTGTTGACATCAGGGCTGGTGTTGACAAACAAACAAGCCTGATATAAAAAAAGAGAGTAAAAGTACGCTTTATTGTTATCCAAACTACTGTTCCTGCTTGTACTGAGTTACTTCCCAGGAGAATGGAGAAGTGACCGTAATCAAAGAAAGAATTCCACAGAGCCATAAAATTGGGTCATGCGGGGAATATATGGGCAAATTATCTGGACATACTTCAACAAATATCACTTCCATCAACTATTTATCTCTATTCCTTTCGAAACAAAAACCACCGGCTTCTGAATATTCATAGATTCTGGACTTACCTTAGCATCACCTCCGAGCGCTTGTTGCAGCAAATGAGTCAGTTTGGAGTTTCGATACGGAACGTGAAGTGCACTTGTTCGGAGCCCATTGAACACCTGAAACATGAAAACGACAAAACGATGATAGAAAATTTATTTTTCATCCTAAACTATAATTATATAACACCCGAGTAGATCCTTGTCATTTAATTGGTCAACGTCATAATCCTTGCATTTTGATGCTATTCATCGTGCATTTGGGTCCCATTATTTTCTACTACTGCACCTTATACACAGCAGTAAAATCGCCCTTGTAAGTGGATGCCAATCTTGCCGTTTTGTTTGGTGTTGTTGTTGGCTTCCATGTTTCAACTTGTGGAAACATCCTCAACATTTTACTTATAACCATTCATTATTGCTGACCAACTTACTGTCGTCAAATGTAGAACCAGCAGTTATTTTCAAAACTAACAAGTCTGCTTCACCTCAAATGTTAGCATATTTTCTGTGGTTTTCTGTTTTCTTTTCAACTCACTGGCTGGCCCAGTTTGTAAGATGTCAGTTCCTCTAATTTTTAAGTATCTTTATCCCTTTACCTATTTGGTTTTGAGTTTGTAAATTTTATTCCTATTTCCTTGTGTATTTTTGTGAATTCTTAAACTTGTAATGTTTTTATTCTCTGTACGTATACACAATTTTGCTCTTTGGCTGCCTTTTTTTGCATTTTTAATAAACCAATAATATAGTAATAATAGTTAGTATTTGTTTATTACCTAGGTTTAACTTTCACAGACCAGTTCAAAAGACAAATTGCTTAGGTAATTAATCTTCTAAGCAAACATTAGTGGGGGCACCAGTCTCAGTTGAAATAAGTTATCCCAACCCAGACCTGGAGCCTTGCATGTGGACTGTGTTTTCAGTCCCTCCTGATTGGGAGGGTTTTCCCCCATTTGGGGATTTCCTCCAACATCTAAAACTGAGCATTTCTTCTCATTTCCTATTCACCATCCTGTTATTGACACTTGCGCTGTTGGGTGTGGAATGAAATAAAAGGGAAACAAACAAATGATTTGCAATATTTGACAAACCTGGCCGAGTGAGGTGAGTGACTTATTAATAGCAGCTGCTTCCACCAAGGTTTGTCCTGTGGCACCCGTCTTGGCGATCCGTTCAGACCCTGCCAGATCCACCAGCATCAGGGAACCGAAACTCGTTGCATTGGACACCTTGTTAACGCCCTCAACGTTCAGAATCAGTAGCAGATGGGAGCGGGAACTGAGAGTTGGATACAATACAACAAATACGTTTATAGAGCACTCATACTCATCAAAGATGGTCACACAGTGCTGAACAGAGTCTAGAAAATTAACCAAATAAGACCGTTAAACATGCAGGTCATTGTTCAAATAGATGAGTTTTTTTAGCCTTGCTTAAAAGCATCCAAGGAAGGGGAGCAGCAGATGCACCGTGGAAGCTCATTCCAGAGTCGAGGTACATGTGCCTGGAATGCACGGTCACCAACTGAGAAGGGTAATGTCTGAACTTGAGCGGAGTCTCCAGGTCTACAAGAGTGATGTGGTACAACATGAGAAAGCCAAGATAAATTTGGGCTTTGTTTTGACGACGTTCAGAATTGTGACTTTTTTTACTATTTACCATTTGTTACTTGAGTGGGAGCCAATGTAATCGAATGATGGAGAGTCAAGTTTAGCATCAACTTTGGACGAGCAGGGAAAGGTTGTAACAAGAAGGATTCGAACCTGCAACCAGTAGGTCACTGTACTGGTGCTCGATGCAAGGTGTTCTATGAATTCAATATATACCCAGCCAATTTCCTTGAGGTATACTCTGTTACCATTATAAATATGAACACCTGTTATAACAAAAATGTAAGTTAACACCTGCAATTGTCTAAAACAAAACTGATTTATTTGTCTACAGACAACCTCATCACCATCTGCAGATGTGGCTCAATAGTCTGTTAATACGTGCTAAACTTAGCCAAGTATTTAGCATTTGATTCAGAAACGCTCCATGTAGGGGCTTTTTACGAATTGCACACACCTGGTGGAGTTCATCTTGGTGGCAGCCGTTGTTCGGTTCGAATCTCCGGTTTCCATGACAGCAGTGATGTCACACTCCTCCTTAACCTCCACTTCTGTCAGTCCTTGCACGAAAAGTCTCTTGCCTTGCATCTTGATGTCCAGTTTCTTCTTGTCACTTTCTTGGCAGAGTAGATCCAGCAGGGCTTCATTGTACACCTCTAACATGGACACCTGAGACGAAAATTAAAATATTTACCTAGAGTTGGAATCATATCTGGTTCAAAATCAGCGCTCAAAAATACCCATAGCTTGTCAATGTCAATCTCTTTCGAGGTACACATCAATCAGTACTCTTGTTTTTATAATGGCATGTTGTATCATGGCATGTTGTGGCCGAGTGGTTGGGGGCGCTGGACTCAAACTCTGGTGTTTATGATCAAACGAGTGTGGGTTTGAGAGTCGTGGCACTTGAGTCCTTGAGCAGATACTTTATCATATTGCTATGTCCTTCAGATGGGACATAAAGTGGTAGGTCCTGTGTACTAGGATTGGTAGTGCAAGTAAAAGGACCTAGAACACTTATCATGGAAGTGTTTCTGGTTCACATAGCAAGCACCCTTGTTTACAGGTTTCTACTATTGAGGCATCCTTGGTTTCATTACCAAAAATATATAATAATACTTATAATTATAAGCAATTTCTGTGCTGAAATTGCAATTCCTTCTAACAATACTTACCTTCAGCGAATAAGACACCTGGTCTCTCTCACTACAGATCTTAAGAAGTTCTCTTATTGATCGGACATTAACCCCGGGGTCATCCTTGGTTCCCATCATGGTGAAGGTTTTACCGGAACCGGTCTGTCCGTATGCCATGATGCAGACATTGTAGCCGTCCACACAGGAAGTGATGATGGGAAGGGCCTGGTTGAAAACCTATGGGAAAGAAGAGTCAACAGAGGTTGATGGCAATCAAATGTACCTTCAGCACTTCCACCATCTTGGTCTTGTTCCCTGATCATAGATACTGGTTATCATTAAAACCAACACATGACTCGACTTTTTCCTTCCAGCCTCAGTATGGTTACATGAATTTCTAATAGGTGCACCATGTAACAGTAAATCATTTGTCTTTGCCTTCTCCTTTCTCCCACATCTAAAACTGAACATTTCTTCATCATCCTCTTTAAACAGGTATCTTTAGGCCAACAGGGCCCGATTTCACCAAACTCGTCGCAAGTAAAGAAGCATCGCAGGGTTTGCGACGCATCGCAGACCTACGATGCGTCGCAGCTGCGACGAGTTCCACAATTCATTTCATCAAACACGTCGTAAGTGCGACGCGTCGCAATCGGGTCCATTTTTACTTTTAATAAAAAACAATCTTTTGAACGAGGATGATCTGTACAATCGTGTAACTGTTTTATGCCGTGGTGCATGACTCGTTCATAAAACAGTCGTTTACAAAGAATATTCGAGATGGCAGACAAAATATGTGCATCGAAAGGTAACTTAATTTGAACAAATGTCGAGTAGAAAATTGGACAGACAGTGGAGCTTAACGGGGAGCAAACGGTCTTTTAATTTAACAAGAAGTTATCTGGTGTTTTTTGTTATTACATACAGCAAACTTTTAAATTGATGTCTTTATAATTAACACTTTATGATAAGAAGCATAGCTTTGTGACACGTTCAATATCTCCCTGTACCCTCTAAACGATGTCAAATATTCACTGTCTGGAAAATCTCACCATGAAGCTATAAAAAAGCATAGCTCCATGGTGAGACTGTCGAGAGGGTTTGTTCTGTCGCGAAACAGCCTCTCTTTTTCAATGCTCTCGGGCTTCGTGAATTGCATGAAGGAAAAAACGTAAGTTTGAACGCATTTACGCTTTATCAAATTACCTATGGGTCGTCGTATCTTGCGACGTGTTCGTTCTCGTTGTCAAGGAACTTACGGCGCATTCAACGCATGGTGAAATCGTTCTCACAACGCATCGCAAGATACGATGTGTAACGCATCATATCTTGCATTGCGATGCATCGCAGCGCTTCGTGAAATCGGGGGCTGGTCACGGTGTTAGTCAAATACAAATAAGTATGTCGAAGAAACTTGTATGGAATTATCCTTACTAGCGGTGAATTGTTTTATCGAGTAAATATGTGGTGGGTCCTACCTCTGTTTGAGTCGATGCTGGAGTGAACACTCTATCGAAGCTGTACTGCATTTTCTTGCCAGCAGGGTTCACTCCACAGATTTCTGTGTCATCAGGGAACTCCAGGCAGCACTCAGTGCGCGAGTCGTAACGAACCCTGCAGAACACGCGGATGTTCCCGCGCAATTCCTGAAGCTATAAAGCATGAAACAAAAGACAACCATTTCAAAGATAAACCCAACAAAAATAACATCCATAACAACAGTAATGTTGGATCAAAAGCAAACATTAGCAGGACACCAGTTTAAATTGATTTAAGTTACATGGTATTTTGGCTGGTAACCGGTTTCTATAGAGCAAGATTCCTTCTATGCTTAGCAAGCTTGTGTTCTTTGCAGCTTTATAAAAATTGGTTACTGATGTATAGATGTATTAGATCTATTTCTTATCGGTGTGCAATATATAGCAATTAAAATTATAATCTTATATCAAAATGAACCACTGAAATTTTGCTCACAGCTTCGTAATGCTCTTACCTGATTATAAAGCAATTTCCTTTGGAGGCATTCTTTCTTGTAGAGTACTTTGAGATTATCAAGTTCATGAGAGGTACTTGAGTCTATGTTCTTCATCTTGGACAAACCGGACAGGGCAGCTTTAACCAGTTCCTTCATTTCTAAAACAGGAAAAGT
>CM021527.1:23669533-23679783 GCA_010994315.2 Pisaster ochraceus
ACAGGCTTACACTGGTGTCACATTTACCATGAAAATGTCTGTAGAAAAGACAGAAGCTGGCTACAGACCTACGGTGGGAAAGATGATTAAATTCACTCTTGTAAAAGTTGTTTGAAGCCTAGTATAATATTTCAATATATAACTATGCTGACGTGTTTTTCAGAAATTCGCAAAATGCTATTACCCATTCAGTTCACTCTGGCCACAAAGTTATTGATTGGTTGATTGATTAGTACGAAAGTACATTGGCACTGACCATATTTTCAACCCTAAACCAAAGGTCTATAATTTCGACAGGATGTGCTAGACGGAAGTGGCACTATGAAACTATTTTTGCAATGTGGTATGAATTATACTTCCACATTGCGATGGGATGACTGGTGCCCCGTTAATGGCCGGTGTCCATCTTGGCAATGGCTGGCATCCCCATGCAATGAGGACACAGCCTGCACGTCATAATGCACTGTAAATTACATTTTGTCATGCGATTTTAAGAGTATACAATTCACTGCAATTATTGAGTGGGGGATTGGGGGAAGTAAAGTCTGCATTTAATTTGCTCTTGACCATAACAAATTACTTGGTAAGAAGCGCTGCAGCTGTTGATGGCATAAACTATTTTGAGAGAGGATTCCCTTCCAAGTAATACGGTTTGGATAATTATACTCGACCCAAAACAATTGAACCTGAGAGACGATTCATGCATGCATCATTTCTCAGATTTCTGAGGGTCGGTAGACGCTCTCTCCTCGCTAAACGTGGATGGATTTGATGTTCTTGTGAAAATACCTTGACAGGTTGTTGCTGTTTTTCTGTATTCAGCTGAAACATTCACATGTGACTTTTATTAATAAGGGCAAAGTATACCTTTGGTTTTTGAAACTGGTCGATTGTTTTAATCCTTTATAAATGTACATGTAGACACGTACAATAAAACTAAACTGTGAAAATTTCATTTCAAAAGGTTGTAGCATTTTTGAGATATCACTGAAAATCTGGAGTGATTATGTCCATGCCGGAAGAATAACCCGTAATTGGAATTATACACAATCTGAGAAACGTTTCATGCGGAAACATTTTTCAGATTGAATGGTATTAGGATGCCTTTCTGTAAATCAACATTCCTATTCCTTAAAAGGGAACCGTTTCAAAGGGAAATGTTATACATAGTCAATAGCTGTAGTGCTCCATACCTAGTAAGTATTTTCTAGTCATTAATTTTTGGAGTGATTACCAAAGGTATACCCTGCCTTAAAGCATCTTTCTTTATAACTTTGCCTATAAATAAGCACTGCATCGAAAAGAAAACAAATCTACGACCCTACCTTTAAGTTGCATTTTTTAAGACGGTTTTCTGAATGCCTTGTTGAGAATACAAGTTGTATTCACATCTTGAATTGCATTGATGCATGAATGCGTTGTGCTTGAGTAGAAAAAAAAAGAGAGTCTTCACGCTGGACTAAATACATTTCCAGATTGACGATCAGATTCAGAACATCTCAAGTCAAACATAAGTAACAAGAATGAAAACAGGAATTGTGGGTACCATTTGAAGGCATCACAGAGTGTAGATGTGCTTACAGTCTTTAAGAAGTTGCCAGCGGAAGGATTCCAACAGGCACTGCGTTTTTAAGGTGTCTTTTTTTTTCTTCAGAAGCTGTGTTTACATCTTGATTGATTGCAGTCCCCCGGTCTGCATACAACCAATCTGGGCTTGCAAACTTTTGAGAAATTATCTTTGCCTTTAGGGGAAGCTCTTTGGGAATTGGATTGGCTGGAATCCTATCTCAGATGCTCCACGAGCAAATGTTTCCCCCGAGGTGCTCGCTGTCTAAAAAATCAGTCAATTTCTGCTGTGCTTCATTGAAAGAGTAAACAAAAAATTGTGTGTTTCCCTGGAAAAAAAAATGTAGTTGTTCCTCAGGGTTCCAAGCAGAAAGTTATCCTTACCCAACAAATGTTTAGGTTCTCTTGAGACTTAAAATCCTGCTTCCCAAGAGACCCGTACAACAATACATCCATTTTGGAGACCAGACCAGACCCAAGAGTATGTGTAGATTAGCGTTCTCCCTTAACAGTGGGTCCGCCAGCCAAATGCAAGTTAAAAACACCCGAGGACCGGTCAAATAGTCGACGGGCTAGCTCAGTGTTGAGAAACATTCATATAATATGAACTATGGATCAGTGAAAAAGCTGGTGGACTAGTGAACCAGCAAGTTAATGGGAGACTTTGGAACGCTAGTTGGCAGCAGACTTACCGGGTAAGTCTCCATTGTTTAAGCAGTTCTGAGCATGCGCACATTACGGAGAACAATGAATTTAGCTGGTAAGTCTGCTGCCACCTAGCATTCCTAAAGACCCCATAATTGGTTCCACTGGCAAGTCACTGAAAAAGTTAAGGGCAAACTCTGTTTTTCATGGGTTTTTATTCGGTGTCACTTTTTTCCTACCCTTTGTAGAAATAGTGCAAGAGAATGGTATGAGAGGGTCGGATGGTGAGAGTGACCAGACCTCTGGAGCTTCGGATGAAGCCTACACACCAGTCAAACTCAGGCACAGACCACACAATAGACTACAGCGAAGATTTAGTGAAGTAAGTACTATGATAAGTTGAATGTGTTTTTGTTTTGTTTTTAAAATTTTTAAAAAGGCATTAATACCAAAATAGGTACAATTGTAAATGGGGGTACAGTTGACCCTTGTTAACACAGACCACATACATGTAATAGACTACAGCGAAGATTTAGTGAAGTAAGTACAAAGTAATTCTGGACAGTTGAACGTGTTTTTTCTTTTGTTTTTAAAAAAAGGGCAATTACCAAAATTGGTACAATGGGGCTACAGTTAACCCTTGTTAAACTGAGCACTGTTATAAAGAGGTTCTGCTTATTTTAAAGAGTACATTCTGAAGTCCTGAATCTCATTTCTGCTTTGTGTCTCTTTGTTGTGCTGTCCTCTTATAACAACGTTTCTGGTATAAAGAGGTAAGTCGGCCAGTCCCAGCGATTCTTGTTTTAACGAGAGCCGGCTGTATCAGCAAGATCAAGGTCAGGGCCAAATTTCATATAGCAGTTCAGCTGAAGAATGTCAACTCACTTTGATTCTGGTTCTGTAACATTTTTAAGTTTCCAAATTTTCCAAGCCCAGCAGTCTTGTTGATTTTACCCCAAAGTCGAGCCCCGAGAGGCCGTGCCTCTTGAGCATGTGGAATGATTTTCAATCTCTCAAGATTGCTTGCTTTTTACCTTGAGGCAAAGTAGGGTCAAACTTTGGTAATGAAGCCCGAAAGAAATTGTGTAATTTCTATCTGAAAGCTGACTTGTTAAAAAGATGGTAATGGTAGTAAACATCCTGCAAAATTGGATTGCCTGCAGTGCCCCTGTTGGTTAGAAATTTGTAAAAGCATTGTCCACACATTTGAGTCTGCAAAGATCGCCTGCAGGCGATGTTTGGAAATTGATGTGGTGTCCATTTGAATGCTGTCCTCACTTAGCCAAGAGATGCAGCTGGTACCCGCTGTCACCTCGCTATTAAAAACGTGGGTGGATTCAACACTTGTTTTGCTGTTTTCTCAATGAGTAGGCACTACTACAATCAGCTGAAACTTTCACCAGTGACTTGATAATTTTGCCTATAAATCAGCATTGTGTCTAAAAACAAATCTGTCTTTAAAACCACATATACTTCACCCTCTTAAAAGCGGAGTTGTTGAGTACAACTTAAGCACTGCCACTCTGATATCATGACACCCCTCCCCAGCGCATCCCGGTGTGCGTAAATGTCAAAGAATCAGCAATGTGTTAAAGGATTTTTCATCCCTCACGCTGTCGTGATTACTTCTTTGCAAAGGTTATCTCAATCCATCAGGGCCCAACTTCATAGAGCAGAAAGTATTGCTTAACAATTGTCTGCTTAGCAGAACTGAGCAGGATACCAGTCACAAATTGTCCACGTGACATGGTAATTTGGCTGGTAACCTTATTCTGGTAAGCAACATTTTTATTATGCTTAGCAAATTTTTGTGCTTAAGCAGCTCTATGAAATTGGGCCCAGGGCCCAATATCATAGAGCTGCTGAAGCAGAAAGTATTGCTTAACAGTTGTCTACTTATAGCAGAAATGAGCAGGATACCAGTCACAGGTTGTACATGTGACATGGTAGTAGCTGGTAATCTTATTCTGGTCAGCATAATATTGTTGTGCTTAGCTTAGCTAGTTCTTGTGCACGTGCACGTGCACGTGCACGTGCACATTTAGGAGTGAAGGCAAACTTTCAAAAGCATTTTATAGTTTTCTTTACACAGCAGACTCGATTTAAAGGTCAGGTCATATTTTTTAATGACCCTGAAAAGAAAATTGTGTAATTTCTATCTGAAAACGTACCTGTAGTGTTATAAAGATGGTAACAGTGTAGTAAGCATCCTGCAAAATTACTTTGTCTGAAATGCCCTCGTTGATTAGGGAAAAAAAAATAAAAATCCCATTTGAATCTGAGAAACGATTCATGCATGGATCGTTTCTCAGATTTCTGAGGGTTGGTGTCCGTTCGGGAATGTTGTGGACAGAGATGCGGTTGGTACCTGCTGCCTGATTCAGTGTTCTTGTGGAGATACCTTAACAGTCTTTTTTTTTTACGGTTTTCTAATAAAATAGACACTGTATTTAGTTGTAACTTTCACACGTGACTTTTATTTAATCTTTCTTTATTATTTTGCCTCTGAATCAGCTTTACTTCGGGAAAAAAACTAAATAATCCATGACCCTACCTTAAAAACAAGGCTGTTGTATACATGTAGATGACGCAATGTTCTATCTAGTGAACCGTTACTTGTTAAATCAGCACACAGTACATGTTCATCTCGGGAATGATAGATCTTCACCAAAGCTTTCAGCACAAACTGAAAACAATAATTAATTAATTTTTGTTTTCTGCACGTCCATTAATACCTTATGGTGGGTGGAAGCCTGATAATGTTGATTGTACATACATGTACAGGCTCATCATATTATACAAAATGTTCAAAACATACGCTTAGCTCCTAAGTTTTCTTGTTGTTTGTACAGCGTGGTATCTTTGTGAAAATATTGGTCTTGTTGTTGAATCAAAGAGGAGGCAAATACAAGTATAACAACAACCCCCCCCCCAGCTCAATCCACAGCTTTCTTAAGAGTGAGACAATCAATAAGACAAAGAATAAGGTTTTTTATCTGCCGTGACTCACGGTCTGCTTGGGTTGAGTCTAGATCCTCTTGCAGTCTCTAATCAACATAACCTTCTATTCCTTTCTCCCAGCAGATAGCTCCTGATATTTTTGAAATGTCATTACTAACTTGAGCGTATATTTGCGCAAAACCCTAGAGGTTCCGGGGGTGGGGGTGGGGGGGGGTCTTAAACAGCCTCGGGTAACAGACTTCATCCTGATGTCTTGTTGAAATACTTTTTTAAAAGATCAAGTCAATCTGTAGATGTTGTCTGTAATTCTCCATAAGAAGCTGCTGATGGACGCGAAAACATTTTGATTTTGCTAAAAAAATATGTTGACACAACGGTATAACACCCTAAGCTGAGTTGTGGTTTGCGGTCGTTATCAGATTGGTAAAATGTGCCCAATGTTTTTTTGTTTGTTTGATTTTACATGTGTATATGAAGCTGCAAATGTGTGTTTGAGAAGGAAATGATGTGAAAAATACAAGCGAATAGGGAACTATGTTCGCATGTAATATACTTGACAAATTCCCAGGGGAAGTGTTGCAAATAATGCAGTAAAACGATTGAGCACAATATTTGTTATCTTAGGCTTAAATTATTTTGAATTTGCCAATTAGTGTAACATCACTCTTGTAAGATTTGTTCATAAATACATGTGTAGCCCCAGAAACTGTAGGGAGTCCTATTGGTTGAAAGGTGGTCACATGACCATGTTTTCCTGTTATTAATGGCTGATGGAGACATAGCTGGAGCTGTATGAGAACAGTTGGCTATAGTGCGTTTGGCGTTCATAGTCTCATGCGTGCTGGTGCGCAAGCTTGTGCGGGGGCTAATAAGGCGTAACGCTTCTCAATGTAAAATCTATCAGTATGCACGTGGACCCAGAACCATTGAGCGTCGCCTACAAACAGCCTGGGGACAGAAATTAAACAATTCAACAAAAAGATAAACCTGTTAATTACAGTTTTTTCCATATTTTAATATTTTTTCCCCAAAAAGGGCATTAATGAATGGGTATAAAAGAGTTATGACTCGGTCTCAATCGGCCGTTCCAAACCTTGCAGGGTTGTTGACCGTGTGATAAAGCACCAAGCTGAAGGCAATGTCCTTTATCGCACAGCCACGACCCTGCTGGTTTTTAACAGCCTTTGAAGACCTCATTGCCATGCTTTTATTCCCTTAATAAAATCTCTACAGATGACATGAGTGTGGCGATATACTGAACTTAAACTTGTTAACAGCCTTTCGGCACAGTCGACGTGTCTGCCTAAGGCCATCCACTTCCTCAGGCCTTGATCGTCATACCTGAAAGGGATGAGGCAACTTTAAAGAGGGGCTCAAAGGTCAAATTCAGTTGTGTGATGCACTCCTTGTCCAATAGACAGAGAGCTCATGAAAGCAAGAGCCTAACCTCACATTAGAATGGTGTAAGATGCCATTTTGTTTGATACTCTTTCAGAACAAAATTTAAAGCATGGTGCCACCAGACAGCAAAAACACTTGGGTCTGTACATTCCAAGGGGGAAATTTTTGCGCCAGTCAAAAGGTCAGATACAATGCCGTTTTGGTTGGATATCATCAGTATTTAGGAGTCAACCAAAAATTTTCTGTAAAAAAATGTACAGACCACAGGGTTCTCTGTGGGGCATTCTGGACCAAAGTTTGTTGATGTTTGGCCGAAGCACGCTAGATTGAAACAAAATCTTCGGAATATATTCTACTTAGTGTTTATCTTGGTTTTAAAAGCTCTACTGTGCAATCTGGAGCATTCTTTATGGTTTTCTCACAAATTTGTTGAGAATTTTTTTAAATATGTTTTTTGCATATCAGCTGAAATTTGCATGTATCGGCCAAAATTGGCGCGTATCGGCACGCGATTCGCGCGTATCAGCCCGATACGCTAGCTTGTATATATTTGAAACGTCTTCAAATGTTTTTGGGATTTTGACAAGCATTGCACTTGAAGGGTATCGACACAGCATCGTTTGAATCTGCGATTAGAGACTTGCAATGTTTTTTTCATATGGACTCTATTGGAAAATGAGTGGACCACAAAGCTGAGTTAGACCTTGGAGCCCCTCTTTGAACCTCAAGAAGGGCATTTAGAATTTCTAGTGAACTATTTTTAAGGGACGTCGTTACGAACGAGACAAAGTCGTGAAGCCCCCAAGTCTTAAGAACTGCTTGCAGTCATACATGAACACTCTCCCTTTAGTCAAGCATTTCTTCCTGTTTTTATCAGTGTGCGTGTAAGTGTTTTCCTCACGGAAAGAATGCAAAGAGGAAATGTCCAGTTTTGAAAAAAAGTATAGAAGTCGTTTTCCTTAACTTTATAAACTAAAGATATACTCATGGACAAGCAAGTTATTGATTTTCCTTCAAAGGGCCATAGATTGTCTTTTTAAAAACATAATAATGTTTAATAGGCAAAGTTATAAAGAAAGATACAATAAAGGTCACATGTGAAAGTTTCAGCTGAATGGTGTGTCTGCTTGCTGAAAAACAGCAACAAAACTGTAACCATATTTTCACAAGAACGTTGAATCCATCCATGTTTTTTTAGCAAGGTGACATTTGGTACCAACGGCATCTCTGGCTGCAGCATTCGCGACCGAGAAATAATTCGCGACCGGACACCAACCCTCAGAAATCTGAGAGACGATTCACGCATGAATCGTTTCTCCGATGCAAATGTTTTGGGGTGAAAAATTATCCAAACCATATTACCTCAAAGAGAGTCAAAATGGTTGGTACTATCAACAGCTGCAGAGCTTCTCACCAAGTACGTTTTTATGGTCATCAATTTTTTAAAGAGTATTTATGACCCTACCTTTAATCACTCTTAGCTGTGAGTTTTTCCCCGATAGTTTTTTAGACGTGACTGTGAACATGATGAAGGGAACATTGGCTGAGCTATCACGTTTCGCGCTAACGTAACCATGATCATGTACCACACAACGACGTCATCATCCTTCGTAGCCGTGGGGGACATTTCAGTGAATGGTCCTGCTGAGACTACCTTGATAGTCAGGAAATCACCTCAGTGCTCTGTCTTGGCTTTTTATTGATTCCGTAGCGGTTACTTACTCTCTCTCTCTCGCTCTAGTTTTTTTTTCTTTCTTTTTTTCCCCACGATACTGTCTGGTGTTGTAAGAGGAATTTCCACTCGATGTTCAAGAACACGGTGTCGAGAAATAATTGCATTTGGTGTCTGTGATTGAAACGTCCACTTTCGGTGTGATTGTCCGCGTGTACGTGATGCCGTTCCGTAACAAAAATGCTTTTTTGTTTGGCCGGGTTGAGGTCTTTGATGATTTTTAGTTGTGAGAATGAGAAAGAAGAAAAGTAGGAGCTCTTTACGATCTCTACGTAGAGGTTATGATGGTTCCCCGCCACTCTCAGCAGGCAATCTAGAAAGAAAAAAAATGCAATTTCATTTTCAACATAATTTGACCATAGAAAGAGTTTCTAACGTATTAAGGAGGGGAAAAAAACAAGCAAGAAAATTGCAGAGGTAATTACTTATGGTAGACATAATGGTTAAGTTCAATCAGGAATGATATGGAAATGGGTTTACTCAACTGTGTATGATTCAAATCAAACACAGTTACAAATTATAATTTGGAGTGGTCGGGCAGAGAGTGAAATTATTATTATGATTTTTTTTTCTAGATCACTCTTTGTGTGTGTATGCAAACAGTCTCAGATGAGAATTGTGTCATCGTGCATTTCTGTACATATGAAAATTGATTTGTTAGTTTTCAGAACCAGTCGTCACACAAATGTTTTTATTTATTTGTTTACTTAAAAAAGAAAAAGAAAAAAAAGAAGATATTGCCTAACATCACAAGGCTCGGGACCACTTCAAGGTGAGGGCTACTCTTAACTGATTTGGGCTGTCGACCCATACAACTCTCACCAGGGGCACGTTGCTACCTACTCCTGGGGCTGAATCAGTGTT
Organism: Pisaster ochraceus; assembly: GCA_010994315.2. Lineage (NCBI taxonomy): Eukaryota > Metazoa > Echinodermata > Asteroidea > Forcipulatida > Asteriidae > Pisaster > Pisaster ochraceus. The sequence goes on from CM021527.1 coordinate 23,678,703, forward strand.
ATACCCCCTTCACAGTCCTTAAGGATGTAGGCATGGGTATCATCCACTAGGAGCTTGACTGGTAGAGCAGAATGCACTACCTTCCCAACTTTATTACGAAGCAATTATGGTGACAAGTGCCTTGCTCAAGGGCACAAGTGTCATGACCGGGGTTCGAACCCACACTCTGCTGCTGACAACACCAGAGCTTGGGTTTGATGAACTAAACCCCTCAATCACGACACACCATGTATGTTATGAAAACATACCTATTCTTTGCCATTAGAGATGCCCATATGCAAATTAGGTTTTAGTAGATTCGTTTCATTGGTCTGGCTGCTCATGCGTGTAATGTTTGCATCATTAATATTTTAAAATGATTTTGAAGTACATGGAAATGGTAAAGACCTTTCTTTTGCGACGTCACAGTTGCGAGTTTTTTCCCAACCTTGGTTGGAAAAAGTACAAGCGGCCTTCACTGACAAAAATACAACAATAATGCTATCAATTTACCCATACCACTGATAAACCAGTTGCGTTACCCCCCAAAAAAGTGTGTACATTCTTCATACATTTTGTTTATGCATTTTGTGATTCTTCAGGTGGCAGGAGAAATTGTATTTTCACTTTTATCAGTGAAATCTAAACCCCAGGGGTTACCAAAAGGTGGAAATGCCATCATTTCAACATACCTCCTAAAACTTGGATCCTAGTTTCAGACTTTGTTGTCAGCAATGACTCATCCCCCTGAAAATGTGGGTAAATGTTTATAATTACATGTAAAAGAGGGTTGGTACATACATTTTTGAAGCCATAGACTCTTGAAACCAACCAAAAGACAGCTTAGACCTGTCTTTGAGCAACCATCATGTGTTTTGTCCATTACAAAAGTAGTGTAATCGAAGCGAGGCTGAAAGGTTAAATAGTCTGGCCCCTTTATTGTTTAGTGAAAATGTGTATTCAGGAGTCTAGTTACTGTACCACGTGTATGCAAAGTTGATAAGGTGATTTATTAGGATCCTTTCTCACTCCAACAAAATCCAACACCATATGGTAAGTCAACACCTAAACTGTTGGACTCTGATTATGGTGGTATGCCTGA
>CM021527.1:23799622-23819066 GCA_010994315.2 Pisaster ochraceus
TGGGTGTTCAAAAGGTGGAAATGCAATCATTTCATGTTTGAATGTACATGTACCTCCTTAACTGTAAAGCCTAGTTTCAGACCCTTTTGTCATCAGTGACTCCCACACCTGGTATGGAAAGAGAGCATAATGTAGAGGAATTTAAGAGTCGGCAAAAAAGACGTTATCCTAGCAGGCCTTGCACTTTTAAGCTTTTTGTAAAGTAGCCCACCAGGCTAGTAAACTGTGCGTTTAACTTGCCCCAGGAAGTTTTAGTTGCCCAGTTTTTAAACAATTGTCCCAAATGTATCTCTCTGATGATTTAATGGTAGTAATCACAACTTGTTTAATGGTCAAATGAAGTTACATTCATGCATCCAAAAATAAATGATCATATTTATAAAGTACACACTGAAAGGAAGAAATCGGGAGCATTGTAAACAAGTAGGTTGCACAATTTTTTGAGTAGCCCATATAGGGCAAGTTGAGAAGTGGTGTTTACTAGCCCGTAGCTAGACAATGTACGCTGGGCTAGTGTCAAGGGTGAGCTCTGCCTTGATTAATCACGGCCATCTTTCCCAGCAGTCTCAATATGTTTTTAAGTGTAATCTCTGAAGCCGTCCTCGGTTCCTTCAGCACGCTGTGTGGTTCAATGGTGCATTCAATCAACAGCTGTCTATCTGGTCAAAAATAACTATGGTGGTACGGCATTCCACAAGAAACAGATTAAATTTCCAGCCTGAAAAAAACAAGCAGCAAGAGCTCATTAAGTGTTGGGGTTTTCTTTTCGTCATGGGGGAAGCGTCAAAGTAGTGGGATAAGAAATGTGTTTCTAATTATTGACTTCTTTTTTTTAATCATTTTTTTCTCATCTGCGTGAAAGAAAATTTATCTTCATGATTATGTTGAATAACCTTAAGTAATAGGGAATCAAAGTGCAGCATTAAGAGGTTTTAAACTACACTGTAGATGTTTAAACATGCTGAGGCCTGATTCTTGATAAGTTTAACGAGACAATAGCGCAATCATCTGATAACGCCCTCTTTTGACTTAATATGGTCAGGTTATGTTTAATCACTTCTGACTGTTTTTATAGATCGCATGTTTCAACATGGCCCTGTGGTTTCCTCTGGACCAGTCAGAATGGATAAACTGTCTCACATCGTACTTGTAGTTATGAATTGTTAATAATAACTTTGATATATTCACACTTCAATTGAAGCATTTAGTGCATCAAATTGTTATTTTAAAATAATGTAGTTTTGTTTATTTTTGGGGAATGGACTGGTGCAAGTCTCGTGCATATTCAAACTTCCAGGACCAATTAGTCCTAACCATTGAGTTTCATGTGCAAGATTCTTTTCCTTCAATGCTTTGGCTCCATGGTTTAACGTAGCTTGTGACAGAGCCTGAGCCCAAATTCAAGTTTTAAAAAATAATCTATTGTTAGCCAGTTAGCCACTGACAAGTAATTCTACACAATCAAACATTACATTGCGATTTTATGTAAACCCTTGCACTTTTAATTTTCTACTGCCTTTGTTTTTTTCATTAGGGTATTTTCTTATACATTTATACAAGTAATTTAGTGCCTTGAATAAATAAAAACTACTTGCTTATTGTAATTAAACCAGTAAACAAGCTGGTGTTTACAATCAACTTGTACAAGTTTTTGTTTGATTTTTTGAGGTGCAAAATATCAAACATTGCCACGTTGAATTGCGTAGCATTTTGTTGTAAACATATTGAATTTCAATTTCATCTCTTCTGCAGTAAACATGCATACTTGTGTACTGTGCTGTTTATGCACACATGCGTAATGTCATGAACAAATCAATATTGTGTTAAGTTTTTATACAAACTCCATCAATGATTTAAATTGCCTGAGATCGCTTCCATATGTTGACTCCAAGGACATTCTTTAATCGGTTTATTTTTTGGGTTTGAAGCAGAAGGTAGATCAGTAGATGATTTTAATTAATCTCACATGAAACTTTCTGCAGATTGACTACATTTAGCTTTTGACCAAAAAATGCAATATAATAATTATTATGATTATTATGAAGGAAAACAAAATTAATAAAATGAAAACAAAGCAATTATTAAGTAGTTTAACAATGTATCAAAGCACCTTATACCTTACTATGTACACCTGTTCAGTGATGCGTCGACTTGTCCATGCTAATAATTTCACTGTTACTGTAATTGACTAAAGCTTGCTAAAAATATTAACAGCAATGAGTAAAATTTAAATTTGTGCAAAAATGGATTTGCCAAATTTTGTATTTATTTATATTTATTATTAATTTTTTGAAATATATATGTCACTTCATGGGACCGGCGACGAAATGTACAACAGATGTAAGCTAATAACTAAAATTCCAAATTGAATATGATGGATGATGCATCAGATGTAAAGATCATAATGGAACGATAAGCTGTTTATAGGGTTGTGGCAAAACTACCCATCTCAAAACAATAAGCATTATTTTTTTAAGGACAATTTCTTTTAGATTTTATCTGCTTTTTTAATCTTTGAGGAAAAAAAAACCTGTCGACAGAAGGAGTTACACAGGGTTTACACATCGTTTCAGCTACCGTATTTAATTTTCATTACAAAACATGAAGTTATTAATTCTGGACTTTCATTAGTTTCACAGAAATGATATTGCCTTTGATAAGTTTATTTAAAGGGCTTTGTCCCCACAATTTGTATTTATTTATTTTTTGTTGTAATATTGAAAATAATTTACATTTTTGATGCCCAACCCAATACCAAAATCAGAAACTTCGCCTTAATAATGAAATGGCATTAAAAGTGAAGACAACCAAAGCAGTATCAATGTGATGTCTAAAACATTGTACATAGGCCTATGGAATGATGTATACAATATTGAGAAATGTACTTTCCTTTAATCTACATGTAGGTCTATATTGTAATGAGGCGTTATTTGAAAGCTCTTATATTCTCATTTGTTTGGTATGAGCAAATATACCCAGTTTAGGATTTTGGCAAGAAGGTATTTGGTTTTATATACCGCACTTATAGGTCCTTGTCATTTGATTGGTGGAACACACATCACGTGTCACACTCTATTTCGCCATGTAAACTGTTCCAATACTCCAAAATCTATTATTTACTGTAGGAGTCCTACATCAATCAAAATAGGACGCTTGGGACGCTGCGCTTTGCACGTACCATATGTATTGATTGTGTGTTGTAAGCTTGTGCGCCAATTTGCGAGCGTTTGGCTATGAATGTCAAGCGCACTCCAGCCAGCCTTGCTTAAATTGCTGCAGCTTTTTCTTTATCAGCCATCTAATACATTTGTTGAAATGAATTATAAATAAATTAGTCAAAACTTTGTATTATTTATGTTGAAATAGATTATGAATTATATGAAAAATATCAAATAATAAGGATCTATCTGTGAGGAATATAAAACAAATAGGATGCATTTTATTCATACAATATAGTAGAATATAATCATAGGTTGAAATCTGGACTGCTCCATTTCACCTTGTTATTATATTTTGCTATTGTACTCATTTTGTATATTCATCCAATATTTGTATATTATGTTGTATATCTTTAAGACACATGGCTTCACTCCTTCTTAAAATAACAATTTATTTTCACCCTGGACGAAATGATTGCCCACAGTGAATGAATCATTAAAGCCTGAACTCCCAAATGAAGCTGTGGCTCGGCTGAAAGCTGTGGCTCGGCTGAATAATGAAATCAATGGCACACCCTGAAGACTATTAGCGCCAAAAATCACTCAGTGGAAGGAAAGATGCCAAGCAATAATGCCCCGTCTCTGGACACGTTGAGTTTTTCACCCTGGGGGCAGTGGGGGAGTTTAAGTGCCTAGCCATATTACAGGTGTTGAAATTAAATTGAAATTGTATTCAGCTTTACATAATATAAATATTATAAAAATATTTGTGTTTTTTTCATCATTTACTTTCATGAATACTGTACCTCCATGTCCACTGATGTAAATTAACCCTTTAGAGGACATAGTGGCTGCAAGTGGCTGTAAGATTTGACCTACTTCACTCCAACAAAAGGTCAAAGTAAAGGTCATGACCTGCATTGACATTTTCCAATGTTGCCCAAGTTAACATAGTAGTTATATAAATGTTTTCGAAAACAAAACTAAGTTTTTGTTTTGCATTATTTTTTCAGACACTTTTACAAGAATAAAATTGTCTCATAAACTCAACAATATAAGCCATGTCTGGGTGTATTGGGATGATATATATAGAAATAAACGGTTTCTAAAAGATTTAAAAGCTAACTGATGTTTTCATTGTCGTTAAATTGTTTATGACATCCGGCCTCTGCCCAAAGTCATAAAGTCAAATTTGATTGGAATGGGAAGTGAATTTGGGAATTTGGAACAAGTCCTTACAATGTACTTTTTCTTATTAGGTTTAAGTTCAATGGTAAACCTGATTTTGCATTCTAATTTGTTGTGTTGTGGGTTTCACGGAACAAGTGACATCCAGAAGCCTCTTCGTTACCCCTGGAAGGAAGGGAAGTGTTTAGAATACAGTGGTTTATGGGTTTCCCGGTATAAGCGGTGTCCGGAAACCTATTTGTTACCTGGATTGGTGGTTATACATGTACATGTAGTTGTGTTTCAACTGATTTCGTGGATTTGATGCCACTTCCAGAAATTAGATTTGATGTAATAATGTTTCTTTTTCCTGTTGACTTTGTGGATTTTATGTGACTACCAGAAATCAGGACCCAAATTCATGCCTCTGAGTTCTGCGATTGTGATCACCCATTCTTCGCTTATGTGGCAAGTGCTGAATTTCTGCGCTAGCTGTGTAAGCGAAGAATGCCTAGTAAAGTGGAATTATGTATGCACACCGAAGCAAAAATTCCCTGCTAACCTGTGAAATACACAAGTGACGTAAGCGCAGAACTCCCTGCTTCCGCAAGAGGCGATTCTTTGCTTATGGTAGGCAGAGCCATGAAATTGGGCCCAGTTCGTTGCCATTATTTGTTGTTGATTCCGTGGGTCTTCTGCTGCTGCCGGGAATTAGCTTTAGTTGTTGTAATGATTTCACGAATCTCAGACGACTGTCAGAAATCAGACTCAATGAAATGAACTTGTTTATGGATGATACACAATGTATGTATTACTTGTTTGTAAGCAGGGCTCACCCTTGACACTAGCCCAGCGTATTATCTAGTAAAAACTGCCACAGGCTAGTAAACGCCTCTTCGAAACTTGCCCTACATGTATATGGGCTACTAAAAACTGTGGTATAACCTATACCATGTACTTTTTTTAAATGCAAATTTTCTTCCTTTTCATCTGTGAATATTACATTTTTTTAAATGTGTTAATATATTTTTGAGTGTGTGAATGTAACTTCATTTGACTGTTAAACTGGCTGTGATCGCTACCATTAGTATGCACCAGAAAGATACATTTATGACAATAGGGCCTACAATATGTTTAAAATCTGGGCTACTAACATGACTAAAACTTCCTGGGAGCGAGTAAAATGCACAGTTTACTTTTGGCGGGGCCTAGTTCACCATACCCAAGCTCTGGTCTTGTTTGTAGCTGGGTGGGTTTGAATCCCGGTTATTACTTTTGTGCCCTTGAGCAACACAGTTGGGAAGGTAGTGCATTCTGCTCTACCGCCAGACAGGCTCCTTGTGAATGATACCAATTGGGCCTACATCCTTATGGACTGTTAAGGGGGTAATCCTGTTTCAGCCCTAGGACTGAGTAGGTGGCAACATGCCCCTGGTGACAGTGTAGCCCTCACCTTGAAGTGGCTGTCCAGCCTTGTGATGTTAAGCGATATCTCATAAAAAATAAATAAACCCCCCCAAAAAGGCCCGGTTGGCTATTTTTACAAAAAGCTGGAGCGCAAGGCTTTGTGTTACGAACCTTCAGCCATGTCTGCAGTGTAAATGATCTATGAAATCACCTGCAATAGCAATTATACAGCCCTGCATTACCAGCGTATAACTGCGCACACTCCATCATAGTGACCATCAATGTAAAATCAATACACCCTGCCTGCACTATCTCCTATTTGTTCTCATTCTGCACGAACATGTAAATGTAGCTCACCAGAGTATGATAATAAGATCAGTACAGTTTACATGTAGGTCATGTTGTATTTCCTTGGGGCCAGTGTCAGGTCTCTGCTTACCATTTAAAGCAAAGAATATATGCTTAAGGTCACGCTTAGCGTAAGTGAGTCTACGGGTTAGCATTTCATGGCAGATTATCAGCCTTGGAGGTTACGGCTAGGCTTTGGGATGGTTAGACATTCCATAATTCGAAAAAGAACACAAAATCCTGACAGTGTATTTTTTTAGAGCGTTTGTTGTCTAACTTGTCTTTGCTTTATTTAATCAGGATTTCATTGTAACAATATTCTCTCTCTCTCTCTTTCTCAAAAAAAAATATACTTTGAATAGTTCTGAAAAAATAATATGGCACAGAGGTACATGTACATGTACAGTTAAGAACAAATAATAATACAAATAATAGTAAAATAAATAATAATACGCAGTTCTTATATAGCGCTTTATCTACTCCTGATGGGCGTCTCATTATTTTTCTTATGAGGTATGTGGAGCTAGATATTTAAGTATGAGACCTATTCCTTTACATAGCACCATGTACATGTAATGGTTTACGAGGTGCTGTGGAGCAATATGCAGCCAATCAAACCAGGATCACTGGGGCAAACCCTTTCTCTTTATGATAAGTGCACTGGTTCCTTTTACAAGCATTACACACCACAAGGGACCAACGGCTTTATGTCGCATCTAAACAATGCTAAAAGACAAAGCAATAATGATTACTAATGTGCTTTTAAGGACACAAGTGTCACGACCGGGACTTGAACCCACACCTCCGTGCTCTTATCCGCTCGGCCACGACACGCCATAATGTACATGTATGAACGTGTTCTGACAAGATGTTTGCTGCAAAAGTAAATGTCAACTGAATTCATTTTAATTTAATTTTCTCGGGACTCCATATCGACCCGTTGAACTCAAAGCTGAAAGTATCCCTTCATCTACCCGCATAGCCGCATGCAAATATAAACAGTGATTTTTAATAATTAAATAATCATTTTTAATTAGTTTATTGCATTAATATAAGGCCTTTACAAAAAAACAAAGAAAGTTTGGTTGGTGAAGTGTATTGTGTGTGGGTGGGTTTTTTAATACACATTGAAAGTAAACAGATGCATTTTAAAATGAGAAACTGCTGTTGCAAGCTGTATACCTACATGTACCAACGTCACGTGACCTGTGGTTTAAATGTGAAACACCAATCTTTTTGTTGGTACAGGCAATCCTGGTCTAGTCAATTTTTAAAATTTCAACCCAAAATTACTACCATTGCGTTAGCAGTTTTTTCCAAGGGTTGTTCATGTAACTTTTGTGTAAGTACCTGAAACCACTTAAAAGTGTTTGGACATGTGAATGGACAATGTGTTGGACAAAGTGTTTTCCCAGTGTTTGCTATAAATAATAATACTACCCTGTACAATACAGTTTTAAGGATGTCAAAGACGAGTAACTATAAATAGTCAACTTGCGCATACAACCATGTGTTAAATCTCTTTTGTGGGAGTGTTGGCTCTGAAAGAAGCCGGTGTGGTCTCGCCGTTTCCAGCAGTATACTCTGCTCTTCTTACTTTATTTATAGTTACTTATTTTCACACCATGCAAAGCTTCAAACACCACTTACTGATATCAAAGACACCTGCTACTAGTACCAAAAAGTACATCACTTTAAAGGTATTATGCAGGATTGGTAAGGATAAAAAAAACATCATTTAATTTTAGTCTGAAAGTTTACTGATGATAAAGTTCATACTAGAACCATTTTTCTGTGAAATATTTCCTTCTGAAATGAATTCATATTCGAGAAAACTGAATCTAAAAAATCTTAAAAGAAGAACGCAACAGCTGATTTTGGTTGTTACAACCAAAATTAAGGACATTGTGTTTACATGCTGAAAATTGTGCATGGTTTTAACTATTTTCCCCTAACTCACACAACAGATTAAGCCCAAATACTCACAGTTATTTCATGTATAATGTTTGATTACACAAAACATACACTGCCTGGGACTATTTTGTCAGCTCTACCCACCTTGTATGTATAATACCCTTAAAAGTGTTCACAAACTTTGTCAGCATAAAAAGATAACACAGGTGTAACCTCCTTGACCCTTGAAAGAAACCATATTGTGTTAACTTTGAAAGGAAAGGGCAAGGTTTAGTTCTCAGGTTCAGTTAGTCTCACTCTCAAAACTTCCTGTTGATTCGATGTTGACTGAAGCTATTTCCTTTTTAAAGAGGTGCTCCAAAGTCAAATTCAAGTTTGAGATGCACTCATTTTCCAATAGATAGAGTCCTTATGAAAGTGGGGGAAAAATTTCAAGTCTGACACAATTATGACACAAAATTAAAAATTACAATATGACCAGTGTAGTGTCATGCCCAGATTTGCATTTTGTAAACAAAAGACTATTTAAGACTATTTTAACTAAGTTCAGTTTCATTTTAAAAACTGTTTTTGACAAGTAAATTTCTCTCAGCTTCAAAGTATCTGATGGAGCCAGATCCAATGTCAAAGTCGTCAACTTTCAAGAAGGTCAAATCAAATGGTGACCTCCAGAGCTTTAAAGGGCCTGTGTCATCATGATCAAAGCAGGCCGGTGGCTGTACATGGAATGATTAACTCTCACCCAGTTATAGCACGCGTGTGCCTCCTGTCCATATCATTGAGAGCCGGATGCGGCTCGAGCGCGCATGTACTTACTGAGTGAGAGTTCATACTTCCATGTACAGCCTCGGCCTGCTTTCATCATGATGACACAGCCCCTTTATGAATAACAGAACAAGTATCAGAAAGTAACTACTTAAAACAAGACTAACTGTTTACTTTGTACTTTTTCCTGGTATGCTGACATGAGGAAGTGCGCTCAATGTTACATCCGGTATTTTTCATCATATATCCCAGAACACTCTCCTTTCAACAGAACAGTTCTTAACAGCATCAGTGTCTGTCTATCCCTTAGCGAGTTCCATTAATGTTGAGGATCTTTCTTTTACCTTACAGACTATTCTGACCGAGGGAATTACGAAATGTCGATTGATAAGGAAGAATTGAAGAAGCGGCTGACACCTATGCAATACAGTGTCACTCAGGAACACGGCACAGAGCAGTAAGTTAAAATCGAATTGAAATAAATATTTACCTTTGTGCCATCTTGGTGAATTTGTGTTTAACTTAGGGCTGTATCCGAATTGGTGGCTACGGCTGTTGATTTGGATTTCGTAAGCCGAATCGGAATTGGTAGTTTAAGCTACGGCTACTACTGTTGCTATGGGTGGTGCTGAGGATGTCCAGCCTTGTTACCATGGGCAACGCACCATATCGATACCTCTCTGGAAGGCAAGAACTGAAAATCAACACTGATTGGTTACCCGAAGTGACTGCTCTGCGCAAATGCTTGTTAAAACTTTCGAGTGCTTGTAGGGCGCTTGTCAGGTGCTTAGTATTTGCATGTCAAAATGCACGTATTTTGATGTAGTGTGCTTCAAATGAATCATGAATGTTCATGGTCACCCTAAACTGTATACAGTTTGATATATCACATGGTCAATAAGAATGAGAAGGGACCAGTTGCTCTATGGCTTGATGCGTCTTTTGACAGCACGCTCTGCGTAGTCTCTTACACAGAATGGATCAACCACAGGAGTAATTAAAATATCTAATATATTTGAAGGATATTTCATAGTCACTTCCCGGGGTTACAATCGAGCAAGGCATTCTGGGAAAGAAAAAATGGCGCGGCGAGATTGCACACCACTGGGAATGAGGTTGAAGGATGTCCTATACTTCGATGCACAATGATGCGAAAATCTAGCCGTAGCTGTAGATGTAGCCGCCAATTGGGGCATGGCCCCACTTCATATAACAGTCAAGCCACAACCTCTAACTCGGACATGACTAGTGTAACCAAACCAAAGCAGAATGGACAAATTAGTCTGGTGCATTCAATTTGTGTTTCCATCACTAATGTGTAAAGACTTGATGAAGTCACGGCTGCTTTGGCTACCTCAGCCTTTTCTTAAACCAAAAGTTCTTGGCCCACATTCATAGAGCTGCTTAACAATTTTTCTGCTAAGCAAAAATGGGCAGGAAACCAGCCACTTATGGTACATATGACATGATATTTTGGCTGGTAACCTATTTTTGGTTGGTAACCTTTTTTTTGGTAAGCATTTAGCTGCTTTTTGTGCTTAAGCGGCTCTATGAAATTTGGTCCTGTTTGGGTGATTCCCTCAAATGGAAAATGATTTTTTTTTTCATGTAATCATGTGATAATCTGCTTGATTTATTGCTGCTGAATTTATCTTTACTTCCTGTGTTTTTGTATAAAATTTGTTTAATTTTGTATAATAATTGTGAATCTATCTGAACTTATTGTTGTATTCTGTGATGAGATTTGCTTTTGAAACTTTAACGCTTTACTTTATGTGACATTCTTGTATTTAAATTTATCACACTTTTAATGTGAATTTTTCTTAAGTGACTGATGTAGTCTATTTTGATGTTTGCTTTTCTTGTGTATTTTTTCAAACATTGCTTGTTGTAAGAGAAAGACAGATTTGTTGTTTTCTGACCTACTTTGTGTCTAGAGCTTTGAGTGTATTTCGGCTTTTGTTGTATATTAACCCTCCTGCTCTTGGTACCATTTCCCAGTGAGTTGATCATCCATTCGACACAGTTTAACTGCATGGGTTGTGTAAATAGTAGCACAACTGTGCACAGAACTGTATTTATGTGTGAACTGTTCAGATGCATTCATTACATGATAGGGCCCCTATAGTATTGCAGACTGGCATGGTTTATCTATCATTCAAAACCACAGTGGATGATATTGAATGGTCAAACAGTAGGAGGGTTGACTATGTACTGTGTAGATCCATTCACTGCGTGCTAATGTATCATATTGCAGGCTGTCATAGGTTGTATTTCAATCAAAACCACAGTTTGTGATATTGAATGGTCAGACAGTAGGAGGGTTGACTGTGTACTGTGTAGATGCATTCACCTGTTCACCACTAGATATCATATTGCAGGCTGTCATAGGTTATTTTTTCAATCAAAACCACAGTTTGTGATATTGATACGTTGTGCTTGTTTGTCATAATAAGTGATCCTAACATTTATTTGGTACTTATTTTCAGAGCATTTTCTGGAGAATATTACAAACTGAAGGATGATGGACTGTATCATTGTGTGGCGTGCAACGCTGTGTTGTTTAGGTAAGCCATCAAGTCATGTATAAATTGAATCATTTTCCCTGATCCAATTGAAAGAATTTGTCCAAACCTTTCTAACATTCACATATTTTGCTTTTTACTTAATATCAGTCAATCAATCATTCAATTTGGTGCAAATCCAACGGTCATTGCTCACAACGCCGATATAATATACATGATGTACAAACCTGTTTGCTTTATTTATTACAAATTCAATATATTGAAGATCATGGCAGAGTTTTTTTTGTGCTGGTAAAGTCCTATCCCTGTATTTGCTGTCCATGTCTGATTTTATTTCTGAGGGCCTTTGTCACACTTGGCATATTGTATAGGAAACTTGAAGGCGTCCAACTGCAGCGCTCGCAAAAGGAGGTAATTCATCCAACACAGTATTATTATCCAAAGAAAATCATGAGAAAATTCAAATGTGGATGCCATCGGCGTAGCCAGAGGGAGGCACGCTGGAACTGGTTGCCTGTAAATTGCCTCGTGTGACACTGTCCTTATGGCATTTTTACTCTGTGTATTTTGGTGTGAAAAGTTTCCCAGCTTTGTGAAGCCATTGTGGTTTTACATGTAATATTTGCATTGTGATTGCATTGTTATGAATGATTATTATTACTTGCATGGTCCTGAATTATTATCACATGCATTGCCATTAATTTTTATTACTTGCATTTTGTGAATGGTTATTATTAATTGCATTGTCATGAATGATAATTGCATTGTCATGAATTATTATCACTTGCTTTGCTACATGTGTGAATTAATATTACTTGCATTTTATGAAATGTTATTACTTGCATTTTTATGAATGGTGATTACTTCTTGCATTGTTTTGAATTTCTATTTTGATGGTTGTTATCATTTTTTATTTGGTTGTGCTGAAGGCTTTGGACTTGCTGTCCATATTTCTGTAAATGGAGTACCTGAACTTCTCATTAACAATAGACAGTGCAAGTCTCATATTTATTTGGGTACCTTTGGTTTCCACATACATTGCTTTATCGTGTTACGGAATGAAAACTCTTTAACCAGTGTTCCAATACGCTCTAGACCTGCTCAGTCTGTGGCCCTTTTCAAAACAGCTCGGGCTTGGGCTTGGGCTTGGGCTTGGGCTTGGGCTTGGGCTTGGGCTTAGGCTCCGCCAGTTTTTCAGAAAGTGTGTGCTTTCCTTGCTTGGCTTCAAACAGTTGGGCAGAGCCAAAAATCGGAGCTCAAGCCCAGCAGTGGTTTTGAAAACGACCTATATATAATGTAAATATAATATGTAAGCTATTTATCCATAAGACACCCAAACTCCCCTCTGACTAACACTATGGTTTTACTTAGCATGAGTTTAGAATAACCAAGACTTAACCAAGATCAGACTTTCATGCTTACTATGGCCTAAAATATTATCTGTGACACTCTGTAAAACAGCTTTAATTTTAGTCACGCAATAAGTCTGATTTGATTGAGCTGCCAGTAGACACGTTACAGGTGATATGTAGTTATTCAGTTATGCAAATTAATGCAACATGTGCTGACCAATGAGATAGGTTTATAAATTGTTCAGTTTGACGTTAGTGAGTTGTGATAGTTAGGCCTAAGCATTTGATAATTCCATAATGGATGCTAAATTGAAATGACATGTTGATTTGACATTTTTCTGTGTTTGTCTCTTTACAGATCAGATGAGAAATACGATTCCGGGTCAGGTATGTCAGTGTGTTGGATCGTTTTAATTCTCGCTTGTAGTGAGCGTTTTCTAGTTCATAGTAATTCAGTGAATGATGTTAGTCTACAAATATTGATTGTTTTTATTTGTGTTATGGTTAAACCTATGACTCCCTCGGTGGACCCTGGAGCGTTCTATTTTCTCTGGAAAAGAACCTTCCGCTGATCACCTCAAGCATTGTAGTTTTATTTTGTTAATGTAATGAGCAATTTCATGGAAAGGGCTAATTACTGGACCCTGGCCAATAGTCCAGTGTAGTTTTTTAAACGGGTTTTTTCCATCCCTGTAAATTCTTCCCTAATCTCCAGTAAATAATATTTAAACATGTCTATTTTCATTGATAGTATATTCATTTTGATTTGCATATTGTATCTGTCTAGGTTGGCCATCATTCTATGATTTAGCCGAGAAGGGGTCGGTCAAGCTGCACAGAGACTCTACGCATGGGATGGTACGGACAGAGTGCGTCTGCGCTAAGGTGAGAAACAATGGAACACTTTGAGGCACTAGTGCTCAATTTCATCAAACTGTTAAGCGTTAGTGAAACTGTACACACATCAGTACGACCAGGGCTCAATGTCGTAGAGCTGCTTAAGCACAAAAATAGCTTAGCACAAACAATGTATGCTTACCAAAACAAGCCAAAAAATGTTACCATTTATGACTGGTATCCTGCTCCTTTTTGCTCAGCAGGAAACTTTTTAGCAATATTTTCTGCTTAAGCAGGTCTTTGAAATTGGGCCCTGGGCCTAATTTCATACCACTGCATAGCCAATTTCTTTTCTAAGCAAAACACGAGTGGGGCACCAGTTGAAACAGTGTAATCTTTATGGAATTTTGGTGGTAGACATAACTGTCTTAAAATAATCAAACTAATACCTCCAAGTGCATATTTTCCTGGACGCTCAAGAAGAGACTTCACAGGGACCAAAGCTTTTGCTTTTATTTGTCATACCTCCATACAGTCTCAGTCTCTGTTAGCTAATCAAGTTTTTCATTTTGATTTATCTAATGAAGTAAATGTTGATGATAGATTAATTGATGGATTGATTGATTGACTGATTGATTTATTGGTTTTTTATTTTATTTTGTGAAATGCTTACTCTTAAATTCTTAAAATTGTTGTAAACTCACATCACAGAATGTTTGACAGGTAACCACCTCCATCTTGTTTTCCCCCGACAGTGTGGATCCCATCTAGGCCACGTCTTTGATGACGGGCCAAACCCAACCGGGAAAAGATTCTGCATCAACTCCGCTTCTCTCAAATTCAACCCAAAGAAGAAGCCAGAAAAATCTGATTTATAGCGGGAACTTTAAATCGAGACATTATTTTTTGATATCGGGGCGGCTAATTTTCGTAAGAACTAAGAGAACTTCTTGTAGATAAGAACCAAATAATACTTGTTATAATAATTAGTTTGACTTTAATATAGAAGTGGATTGATCAAGGGTTTTATTTTAAGGAAGTCTACAAGTGGATAAGAAGAGGGGAAAAAAAGAATTTAAGAAGTTTATTTTGTGTGATGTTTTTAGGACACTACAAAGTGTCTAGATTTTTGAACTTAAGATCTTCTCCATTTAGTTCATTTTGTTGTAAGAATCTATAATAAACTCTATTAAAAAACTTTAGGGTTTTAGTGGCTGGGGAGTGGTGTGTTTTTTTACAATTTGAACAATTTCACAATAAAGGATATAAATATTCCAAGTCGTGGATCTCGATTATTAAAGTTTAACTTGTCTTCAAACCTCAGCCATTTTTTAAAGTTTTTGGGTTGCCTTAGACTTCTACTTCATTTTGAGGAAAAAGCTTGTACGAAAATGTAAATATCAATACATTTTGGAAATCTTTTGTGATTGTGGATTTATATGGATTATAAATAATAATAAGGCATATGTAGGCGCTTTTAAACTTTGTATCACAGCGCCTTACACTATCACTATCTTGTTCATTGGGCCTTGCGCATTCCTGAAACCATCTAAACTCCTTAGGAGTATGCAGCACCGGCAACCACAGGCACACAGGCTGCTAATCATTCACACCAACAATCTCTACCCTCGCAGGTACCCATTTCCTCATGGGGTGACAAGAAGCAATTATAGTTAAATGTCTTGCCCAAGAACGCAAGTGTCTTGACCGGGACTCGATCATGACACGCTAAATGCTTGCCGATTTGACAATTTCTCTATCAGTGTTTCACCATTTCAATAACTTTGGTATGTCGTTTTTAAAAGTCTCAAATGTTTGAAATTTCTCTGAGAAATCCAAATTGATTTTGACTGAAAAGAAATATCAATGTTAAGTTTAACTCATTATCAAGAAAAGTAATTATTAATAAATAAGTAATGGACAGGTTGCCCCATAGGGAGATTATATTGTAGGAGTCACTAATAAACAAACACAATTTATTTCTCAAAATGACAAATGGACAATGCCCTCTCAAAGATCGAGGGCAATTTTAAAAGCTGCTCAAGGGTAAGCAAACGTTTTCTGCTTCAGCAGAAAAGTTTAAGCGTATTTCATGGGTTAGCAAGGAAAGACGGACAGCTTGCACATTCACCATGGATTTGCATTGTCACATCATTTAACATGTAAGCACTGGAAGGTTAGCATGCCTTTTCCTGTGCTTAAAGTTACCAGCACTATGAAATGAAAATCACACAGTAAGCACAAAATTGGCGGTTTGGCAGCTCTATGAAATCAGGTCATGGGCCCAATTTTATAATGCCGTTAATCAGAATATACTGCTGAGCAAATTTCTTTGCCAAGCCAAAATATGAGTGGGGCACCAGCCGCAACAATGTAAAGTTTATGTAATTTTGGCTGGTAACCTGTGTCAGCTAAGCATTATTTTTTCTGTGCTCAGCAAGTTTTTGTGCTTTGAGGCTTTTTGACATTGGGCTCTGGGCCCAATGCCATAAAGCTGTTTACTGTTATGCATATTTTTTTGCTTACTATAGCAAAAAAACAAGCGTAAGCAAAAGTGTAGTTCATAAACGATCAAGAAGATTTGAAAACTTGTTCGCAATGGATTTGCATAATGTGTCACTCATAAAGAAGCCACCAGCAAGTTGGCATGCCTTTTGCCGCACTTACGGTTGGCAGTGTTAGCAGTGTTTATGAATCAAAAATTCATGGGCGCTCAGTAAGCTGAAAAAAATCTGCTTACAGGCTTGATAAAATAGGCCCAAGTCTTAAACTTCTATGAGGTAAATGATAAAATAATACGTAAAATACTAGTATGTTCTGTTGTCCTTGGTCCATGCCTGTTGCCCCTTGTACAGAGGAATAATCCCCTGCCCTTTTAAAAATAGGCAGGCATGATGTTCTTTCCTGTCTTGGTGTGATTTCAGATTGTCTTCTTCTTAGAAAGTCGATTAGACCATTTTGAAAACAATCTTTGAAAAAAACCCTATACCATAATGTAGGTCAGCCCTTAAACTTATTTGTCAGTCAAAAATATAAGGTAAGAGCTTCATTCTGTAATCCTTTAGGATGTTAAAGGAGCAGTAGATTTATGTACAAAAGTTAAACAGATTTATGACAGATTGCAGTTGTGCTGGATTTTAGCCTGGGTGAGGCTAGAAATTTTGGCCCAAAACAGTTTTATTTGCTGACAGTTAAAATGTGAATACTTCAACTAAACTTGGGGAAGCTTTGGGCGCATCTTCAGAGTGGAACTTTAATCACTACTTTGATTGCTGTTTAATGGGCTATTTAAGCCCATAACATATCACTAAAGGTAATAACAATTAGCTGTAGGTATTTATGCACAATTTTATTTAAAATAATTGGATACAGTAATTTATGCATATATTTTTCTTGGTCATCTGTTTGAAAGTAGCTTTATTTAAATAAAAATTGGTTAAAATTTATCAAAGATACTGTTTGGATTTCGCTTGGAAGTTTCATTTATTCAATGGTTGCATTCCGAGAAGGTATTTGGTGACAGTGTTCTCTCTTTTTAACAATATTATTAAATTAGGCCACTTCAGCAAAGATGGCTGCTTTCCCAGTTTCTTGTTGGGGTTAGGTGTGTGCTTTCGCAGGATTTTTTCCTGATTTCAGGTTTTTGTCAAAATCTACGTGAGCTGCTAAATTTCCTTGAAACAAGTTAAGCAATCAGTAATGGGAGAAAAAAAGTAGTCCACATTGTGTCCTAACCTGTAGTTTTGTGTTTCTGGTGATGCGCAGAGTCTGTGATTGTAATTGGAACTGGAACATGTGAGAGGTTCCTGGTCAAGAATAAAGGGGACCCAGGTCTGAGAGTTGTTTTCAGGAACTTAATTTCAAATTCATCAAATCTCATCCCTGCCTTGTGTAACTTTCCTGTCGTGTTATTTCTGGATTTCCTGTCATTGTTTATTATCATTGATCGCCATGAATTGACAAATTTGAGAACCTCTGGCAGCATTTGACCCAAAAGGATTTCTTAATTTTTGTAATGTCTTCTGCATAATCTGCAGTCCTTTCAAATGTACACACAAAATGATAAAGCATGGGGGCTCCATGGATTCTGTAAACGATCTTTGACAGATGTTAACATCTATTTAATTGTTGCGGAACCCGCTGCTAAAACATAGGACCCGAACTGCCTCTAGCCACCGGGCTGGCTCGGTGGTCTAGTAGTAAGATATCTGCTCTAGCAATGCAAAGGTCGTGGGTACGAATTCCACCCGAGTGATTTGCCTAGTGGTTTTTTTTTTTCACAGAACTAGGGAAGTACTGAGTATGCAGTGCTTAATACACATCGGTGTAAGGGTAAAAAAAACAATTGTAGATGATCTCGTAAACCAAAGTAAGAAGAATGTTGTGATGAAGCAAAGAAAAGTCTTAACTGCATATTCTCTGTGCAGTCACATTTCTTATTTAAATTTTTGCCATGGATTATTGCCCATAGTTTGCTAACCATTTGTCAGCAAAAGGTGGAGTCAATGTTGCAAATAAACAGCATATAGCTACAGGGCGCGAATTTACACTGGACCGCAGGCCCGTGGCCAGTGATTTTAGCATCGGGCCAGTAAACACAAGATTGAACAAGACCAACAGTCTTCTGTTTGCTTAATTGAATAATAGGCCTACCTCATTGTGTAATATCTGTAGTTTACAGAAATGATGTTAACATGTTGACTTTTAGTGTGATTGAGTCTCGTAAACTTTTCAATTTGGTCGAGTATCAAAGTGTACTAAGTGTCTAATGAGATAGATATTCATGTTAAACTTGTAGAAAGTTCTTTCTCATTCAGATTTTGGTCTTGTAAAATGAATTCTGGTCTGGTAAACATTTCGAGTTTCGGCCCTGCGGTCTTCGTGGAATTTTACCCAAAATTTAAACCCTGATACGAGAACAAAAATCTTTACTTTTCTCACATCAAAGCTCTTTCCAATTTTATCAAGCTTGTATGAAGCTCAAAAACTTGCTATTAAACACAGAAAAAACTTGCTTAACAGTCACAGGTAATCAGTTAAAATTCCATGAAGTTTACATTGCTGCGACTGGTGCACCACTCATTTTTTGGCTTAACAAAGAAACTTGCTAAGCAGTATTTTCTGCCTAACATCTTTATGAAAAACAGGCCCAGTTTAGAAACAAAAACAAATTGGGCAGACTTGACCACATGTGATGTCGATGAAAGGTTCTTTAATCGCTTGGTTCCACCTTTCTCATCCAAGACTGCTGGGATGGGCTAATGAGCTCGTACAAATTCTTGTTCAGGATGAAGTGATGCATGATGATTGCGCTGCAGTCAGTCGGTGCAATATAAAAGCACATAACAGCTGAGCTTTTAAAGAACACCAGACTCGAGCTCTGGTGTTTCTGACCAGCAGAGTATGGGTTCGAGTCTCGGTCGCGGAACTTGTGTCCTAGAGCAAGATACTTTACCGTAATTGCATTATTCTTTGGATGGGACATAGCCAGAGGTCTCAGGATTTGTAGTGCATATGACCCAGAAGGATGGGGGTTTAGCCTGGTGTTTCTGTTGAATATTTACAGGTTGTCCTCAGGCTCGTGAGTTACAGTGTTTACTTTTGCTTATGAGGCATTTTTGGTTTCATTACCAGAACAAATATATAATAATAATGGTAATTTAGATGATCTTTTAAAACCAAAATAAGAATGTTATCAGTGGATAATTCATTTTATCGCTTAAAAACGATAAAATACATTATTCGGTGCAGAGACCCCAAGTCAGCTCAGCCGTGGTGCTTTAGGCTCCATGTTTTTCAGTCAAGCAATTAAGCCCTATTTCAGTACAAGGCAAAGAATGGCAATAACTATTTGCAATGGGTTTACACAAGAGGCTACGTCGATTTGAATCTGTCATAAAACAGCAGGCATGTGATTTCTCAGGGAATTTTCATGATTTCAGAATTTTTTCAAAATCTCCTTGAGCGGTTC
>CM021527.1:23838226-23849187 GCA_010994315.2 Pisaster ochraceus
ACACGTTTTCATTTGGGTTATTTGTACTAATAAATATACAATGTTTAAAATGGTAAATTTTTTTTTTACCATTTTGTTTGGTCTTTAATGTTTTCTCCACAATTGCGCTACGATAGTTGACAACTGGGGGAAATCTTAGCATAAAATCGTGGGTTGTTATTCAAAAAATTATCTCACCTCCTGAAGTAACTTGCATGTAGGTCCAAGAAGTGGAGGAAGTCCAGCATACTGTACATGTACATGTATTGGTACTATTTATGGGGATACACCAAGCCATGACCACAGGAACTCCTTGAAACATTGCCTTTGTTTGTGCAATTTGCTGAATTTCCCATGCAAGTTTGAAAGACTGCCGACTCATGACTCCATGTTGCTGTAAGAGTTTTGCTCGTTTTTGTGTCCTCTGAAGCAAACTGCTTAGGTGGGAGTTTTATTAGTTGGATAAGTGGATGACCTACAGACCTATCCAATTGTCACTGTCCCCACTCCATGAGGTTTGACATTGCCATATGAAGATAATGGCAGGATAAGCCTCATTTGTACATTGTAGCTCTAGAATGCTATACAAATCTTGGATGCGTAGGAGTGCATTGCTGCCTGGAGTAATCCCAATGTGGGATCTAGACTATTCTATTGCACAAGGTGTGGGTTAGCCAGATTTCATTAAGTGATTATTCTGCAACAATGCACGAGCAAACTGCACTCAATATTTGTTACCACTCACATTTAGATTCTGAAGTCATATAAATTGTTTTCACAATAAACACAAAACAGACACGGGAACTCATCGACCCCTCACTCTGAAAATTCTATAAAAGAACTTCTAAACTTTATGTATGTAGACACCAACCTTGTCCCATGTGGCATGACATTGCTTCAAATAAAGAAAGGGTACATGTATGGAATATTTTTGAAATGATGCTGCGAAGCGTCCTATAAAATATCCATTTAAGACTCCAATAAATGTTGAACCATCACGGCAGTATGGCAAAATAGAGAATAACACATGACGTGTTCCTCCAATCAAATAACAAGGATCTGTGTGTGTGATATATTAACAAGTATTGATTATTATTTAATATGACTGCAATTTAAATTTGTCTCCATTTAGACATAATGTAGCCTACTGATTTTGTTTGTCGTCATAAACATAATAAACACTGTCATGGCAATATCAATGCCATGTTACATGTATTGGGAATTCGGGAGTGCATACATGGACCTGTAATGTGCAATGTACAGGTGTATACATGTATGTAAAAACAATAATAATAATATTGAACATTTTTAGTGTGCCAAGTCTGTCAAGGATGACACTCATGGCGCAAAAAACAGGAACTCTGCCATATACAAAAGACAACCAAAGGTCAAAGCTATGATTTCCGACATACATGTAGCTCTAGGTTTTGAGATGTGTTTTAAATTGAGAACAAGTATCTGCTTTACATGTACATCTACAGTGTATGTCTGAGTTGAAGTGGGAGGCTGTTCCAAAGAGATGTACGTTGAACTTTTGTTACCAGTGTGAAAAGCAGCTCATTTTTAACGTTATTATTTCTGTCAAAATCATTAGGCCCTACTGCTACATGTTCAGAAACATGTAGGTATGTCAAATGAAAGTTAATGTAAGTGGTAATGTTGTGTTTCTGTTGGTTTCGTACATGTACATGTGTAGTTTCTCGTGAAATTGTGACCCCGCATCTAGACTTAAAATTATTAATTGTTTAAAAAAGGGCATAATAATTTTTTTTTTCAAGTCATGTCCACATTAACCAGCAAATATGTCTATTAATAGTATACTACATGTATTAATCGTAGTCATCTTTGCAGTTTATAGCATCACAAAGCTGTAGAAATGAAACAAAAACATTTAAGCCATTTAGAACAGGTACATAGATGTATTTTGAGAAAGGTTCAAATGAATAATTATAAATACTGACAACTTTCCATTATAGATTTTCAAAATTAGTCGACGAGTAACGAACAATTAAAGATTGCATAGAAAACTTTTGCTCAAAATTTGGCGGCATTTGGCGGCACACAGGCTTTGAATTTGCACGTCCATTGGAAAAACTTACAAGTTTATGGGAAACATTTGAAAAGGCACCAAGGTCAATACCAGGGCGCCAGAGGTCATGGCCACCTTGTGTATGTATTAGTATTGTGAAGTTACTGAAGTCCCAACTTGATGATCGTCCCATGTGTGATTGTGACTTGCCCAACTTCAGACAAAACTGTCAACTAATTTAAGGGAATTCCCCAATTGGGTCGAGTCCCAACTTGATGATCGTCCCACTCCCATCTGTATGTGTGGCTAGCCCAACTTCAGACAATACTGTCGGGACCATTTTATGGGAATACCCCAATTGGATGGACTGGCCCAACTATTAAATGACATTCCTTGCTCTATGGTTAAACATGTTGAAACAAGGTCATCATCTGGCTTGATGATCAAATAAACAGTGACTCTCAGCTGAATCTCGGGCCCAACTCTGCATTAACACTGACACTTATGACAGCTGTTCATTTTCCATTGCATAATTTCCATTCTCCAAGTAGCACAATGTGAATGCTTGACAATACTGTTCTTGGTGCTAGATGAAGGACCTAATCATTTAGCCAATCTGCTTTGAGACAATCCTGTATGTCAAAGTCTATGGCTCAGTGCACAGTAAAATGCAAAAACAAGGGTCAACTTTTAATATCAGCTCATTAATAATTAACTGGGGTAAACAAAGAATTTTACAAAGTATGACTGGAGATTTTGGTTTGCATGAAGATATGTCAGGATATATGACAGTCCTTGCTCTTTGGTTGAAACAAGGTCATTATCTGGCTTGATGATCAAATAAACGGTGACTCTCAGCTGAACCTCGAGCCCAACTCTGCATTAACACTGATACTTATGACAGCTGTTCATTTTCAATATATTGCATTTCCATTCTCCATTATGCATTCGCCCTTTTTGCTTTTATTTCGTTTAGCCCTGCCATGTGTTCTGGGGAAAAAACTTGCATTTCTTTTTATACACGGATAAGAAATTGTTAGAGAGACTGTGAACGACCAGCAAACATGATGACTGTTTCAGACAACTTTGAATACAATTAATTTCAAGAATACCGGCTGAGCATCGATACATGTACAATGTATATGTAAAATGCATAGTGAGACTACCACCGCAGTACAGAGTATACTTCCTGTGTCTTTCAAATCAGGAAAAATGTTTGATTTAAAGATGTTGAAAGATAAAAATAGTGACTATAAACATGGATATTGGCAAAATGCATGCATATGATGTATGTATCCATACATCAAACACAATCAAATATCACAGCAACATTTCCTGTGTCTTTCCAATCAGGACAATTTTTTTAATTTCAAGATGTTGAAAGAGATATGAAGTGATGAGTTTCATGTGTGATGAAGACTTAATAGTAAAAGTGTGAGATAAACTTAGTGTACACATTGCCATTTTCACTTCCTGTTTGTCCCTTACATTATGTCAAACACTACGATGGATTCTAGTTGATAGGGGATCTGCTATGACTTGTTAGTGTTTCTTTATCCAGTAAAACATGTACAAGAACTTGTATTTACAAAATATGAATAATTAAAATAAGTGTATTTAAATTAACCCTAGATCCAGGTACATGTACATTTTGTGTACTATTACTGTCTGGCCATTCAATATCCACTGTGGTTCTGAATAAGGGAGTATTTAAAGAGTAAACAACTCCAAAGGTCCTAAAGGACTGTTTAAAACCTGCAGGGTCGTTGCCTTGCGATAATCAACGACCACGACCCTGCAAGGTTTTAAACGGCTGTTTGAGACTGAGTCACCACTCTTTTATTCACATTCATAAATACAAATTCTGTTAAAGCATCCAAAAACCTTTAAAAGTTGAGGACAAATCTGACAGTTTAGCCTCGACTCTGCATTGAATTTCTATCCATGTTGAGTGCAAAGTACATGTGTACATGTAGCTCGCGCAAGTTTAGAACTTGCACGCTTAAGTTTCAAACTATCGCATGTAAGTTTGAAAGTTGTGTGAGACCTAATTGTACAAATTTAAATTGGGTTGTGATGGTGCCCTCTTTTGACTGAATTTTCTCATGTTTAACACTTCTCATCGTGTTTATATTGTACAATTATACATGGCCATGTGATCTCCTCTCGACCAGTCAGAATGGATGGACTGTCCCAGGTGTTTATTTTCATGATCGATAGATACATTATGTGAGCCTGTAATGATATGATGTGGTGAATGCATGATCTACACAATACACAGTCAACCCTCCTACTGTCTGACCACTCAATATCCACTGTTGTTTTGAATGAGATTTAAAAACTCTTGCCAGCCTTTTAACAGGACAGGCTACACAGTTAGTCAGGTGCACAGTTGTGCCACCATACACAATGTCATTACACAATCCATGCAGTTGATTGGTTTCAAATGGTTAGTCAACTCCCTAGAAAATGTTACCAAGAGTGGGAGGGGCTTAATCCACTACATAGAGGTACATTGTATGCTAACCCTTCAGGCAATTTACAAAATTAATTCTTGCATAAAACGCTGTGCTGTTGTTGTGATAAACAAATTCGATATTAAATCTACATTATCACTGCCAATGTATATGAAAAATGCGCCAAATGGTAAAAGTTGTTAAAGTTGGTCGAAATTTAATAGCAACCAACTCGAATCTTGTACACTACATGTATAATGACTGTGCTGCATTTAGCATTGTTCTCCATTGTACATGTACATGGCCTTGTCCAGTGCGAGTCTCTGGTAAACTTCAATGCATTAATGATGCATTTAGCAGGGGGAAATGCCCGTATGCTGGTGTCAACCAGCTCACTTCACAATGTAACAATCTTCCGTTGCATTTTGCTGCATTTACATAGTATGGTTTTCATTTCAACTTTGTTGCCTTTTTGATGCATTTAGTGTCTATAAAACACCACATGCTGTTGCAAGATCACTGCACTCTCAAACAAAATCTCATTATCCCCTTAATATATAAACCATGGTGTCAGAAAGTGTAAACCAACAATGATTAAATGTTATGATTTTTTTCCCTTAATTGTCTGCCTCTCTGCTGTAAAAAAAAATGTGCATGCATGCATAAAGATGTGGTCCAGACAGCATAGTTTACATGAATGTGCACAATTGAATGGTTTATTGATTGCAGTCCAGAGTAGAATTTGAAGGTGTTAGTTGGGGATCAAGGATGATTGATAAATGTTACTATTGAAGGGTTAGGTTTGTTTGAGCTTCAATGTGTCGTGGACTGTACCAAGCTTTCTTTAGACTTGGCACTGTTAAAAAAAAAGTTTCCCCCTTAAAAAAACCTGTTGTTTTCATACCATATAAAAAAAGGAATGAGATCTGGGCCCAATCTTATTGAGCTGGGGTAGCTGTTTATCCCATAGTGCATTTGTCTCTTGTTTTAAGTTAAGTAAAATGTCTCTTGAGTTCTGAAGAATCTGGAAAGTGTTGTTGGTGTAACAATTCTGTTATTTACAGAATGACCTGTGATTCAGAACCACAAAAACCCTCTCCAGAACCACCCCAGACCCACCAAGAACCACCCAGAACCCAATAAACCGTCAGAACCGCACACGATAACTCAAGAGAGGTTTAGTTAGGTAGACAATTGCGTTATGGCCAACCTCTTATGTACAGTGTACTGTTATTTTTCTTCTGCATTCAACACAATGCTGTCCCATCTCCTTACCCGTAAGTTGTTGAATATGGACGTTCCCCATCAGCTGGTGAAGCTTACCCTTGATTTTCTCACAAATCGCAATCAGTTTCTAATTTAAATGACAGTGTTAATTCGAGTGCTCAATCGCCAACACTGCAATTCTTACTAGATTATATCCCCACCATGCAAAGTTTCAGAAACTTGTAAACCTTTTTCCCCTCCTCATTTATTATAATTTGTTTAAAGTTAACAGTAGTCGGACTTTATTGACACTGCTTCAGAACTGTGCACAAAAGGAACAAATATTTGTTACAAAAATACTGGTAGTTGTATACATTGACATCCTGCAATTCGATCCAAGATCTAACAATGGCACTAAGTCAATTTTCCCTGTGGGCAGAGGCAGTTTCTTTATGAGACATTTTTTTCGTGCAATTTCTTTACAATATACATTTTATGGACTAAGGCAAGATAGACTTGTGATATAGACATGAAGAAAATACTATGTTTTGCATTCTTTGCATTTTTCCCTTTTCTTTCTTTTTTTGTTTGACTTCATATTTTGGGAGCCTACCTAGTTGAACTGCCTCCTTTTTCCAGCTCATGGCCAGATGGCTGGCTTATGTTGTGATTTTTTAAACCACCATTTTTCGTTGGAAGTGTCCTCGGGAGTGTTTTTTTGTGAGAAAACTTAAATAAATTCTTGTTTTGCTTTTTTCTCATACAGAGCGTGTCTCAGCACTATTGTTACAAGATGAGAATGAATCTTTTATGAAGTCCATCGTCAGCGATCCACCTTGCCTCTTGATCTATGGCCAGACCTACTCGGCCAAAGCTACCATTGTCAACAGACTGTTTGGTGAGCAACTGCTGCGAGTGACAAATAGCTCAGACAATGCCAAGAGTTGGCGAGCGCTGCGATTCCGGTATGGTGCAGAGAGGCGGTGTTCTCTCACCACACTTTTGGACAGCTTCGAGTTACTGAACGGGGATTACAATCCGGAGACCAACTGGACAGCGCTTCCGCAGCGGGATATTGAAATCAGACCAGAGGATCTGAGTGATCCGTGTACGGCGCAGGCGACAACGGAAGTTACTCTCAATCATCCGCTACTTGCCACAAAGGCTGAGGTTGTTGTAGCTCCCCATAACTGCCCAGACCTGAATTCGGTTAAACTCTACAACCAGTACTCATCACGAATGCTTCCTATTGTGCTCTATGGGATTGAGAAGGACTACCTGACCCAGGAAGATCAAAATGACCTGCTGGAGCTAAGACTAGTCCTTGCTGGTTTGCCGGTGCTGTTTCTAGACTGCTGCCCTCACACGGAGAATTTATCGAGACAGTCACACAGTGGGGAGGATCTGGGGGATGACTCGGCTTATGATAGCAATAATGAGGACCTGACTTTCCGAAGCGATGATCAGGGAGGTAATACGAGGGCTGTGTCCCCTGCACCAAGGAACCTCTCAAGATTCCAGGACATCGTGCAGGGGCAGCTGCGTGGCCTGGGATTCCTGAAGGAGCTGTCAGAGGGGCCAGTCTTCAAAGGAGGCCTGTCGCCAACTGAGGCCGATCTGAGTCAGAGTCGATTGGAGAAACTTTACAACATGCAGGGTATGCTGGTCTTTGTCCACCAGGTGCTTCAGTTGTACCTTACACGAGCCACCAACATCCTCCATGATCTCCACCTCCAATGCATGAATATGTTCATCACCACAGCCTTTGATATGCAGCGTGACATACAGATAACACCTCGCAGGATAGACTATGCCAGGCAACGTGAGGCGGAGCTATTTGAATCCCTCAAGGAACTGGCCAATCAGAGACAAGAGGAGATTCGGAAACTGATACAGGAGACGATTCAAGACATGAAAGAACCTCTCTTACAAGAAGCAGAGAACTTTCAGTTTTCAGGTAGTACACAAGAAAACGTTCAAACCTTTTTTTGTTTTAATTTAAATTCATACATAAGGCTGGATACGCCAAAGAGGCAACAGAGGTAATGGCCTCCATGCCCCTTGTCATTGTCTTTGTGCCACATGAAACATCATTTGTCCATTAAACTGGTTGTAATGGCTATCATTAATACATCAGAAAGATACATATTTAAAATCTGGGTAACTCAAACCTCCTGGGGGCAAGTAAAACCCACATTTTATTAGCCCGGTGGGCTACTTTCAAAAACATTTCCAATCCTGTTTATTGAATTGTTATTTTTTCACACACTTGAAGGTCATATTGGAAAACTTATGGAGAAGGGTATTTAAAACTCATCATGCATTACACAATTTCATAGCAAGGGTTCCCTTTCATTGGCTTTGAACTCTGAGCCACAACAAGGGACCGGTGCCATGGTGCTGTTTGACAGAGCTCTGCGTCCCATAGAATCATGAGTTTAAAGGGGCTGTATCACCATGGAATCCTTTCTCAAAAATAAGCTTGGTTGTTTTTTTTTCGGTTAAATCGAATAGTTGGTATTTTAATTTTTTCCAAATACCGAAACCAAACCGTTTTTTGAAAACCGAATAACCGGCAAAGTTTGGTTACCAAGAAAATAATGGGTTTTTGTTTTTTGAGTGTGGAAGTTTTGTGAAAATCACTTGAAATATCAGTCTGTATAAAAAAATGATGAACATTTCAGCGCCTAACATTTATTTCCAAGTGCAAAATATCCGAGAAGCGACGAAAACATTTTGTTTGTATTGAGAATACTTGGCGCACAGAGTACAGAAATAAAACTGATTTTCGGTGCGTAAAGTTGTAAAAAAAAAAATTGAAACATACAAAGTACAAACGAAAAAGATGACTAGGACAATTAAATTCAGTGCCATTACTATTGGCCAACAGTAAACAAATTGGCAAAAAACATCGGTTCGATGGCCTTTTAAAACCGAAAACCACATTAGCCAAAACATGAAAACCACCCAAGCTTACTCAAAATAGTTTATGCTACCTACAGCTGCAGTGCATTTTGCCAAGTCAGTTTTATGGTGATTCATATTTTGGAGTATCCAATCTATGACCCTACATGTAGCTTCATGCATGTCATGCAGACACCATCCAGATTTATTGTAGGGTCATTCCATGCCAACTCGCCTAAAATTTAAAACAATTTACAGGGACCGACTCAGATTTTGTTCTTAATTCGTTATAAAAAGTACAATAAACTCAGTTTTGGGGCAATGAAGACATTGGTTGCATAACCATAATAGTCTGAGTAGCATGGATGATACACCAGTGTTCAGGGCATGTGAATTGAAAGATAAAATTTACTTGGAACAAAAAAGAATGGGGGGGTGGTCTGTAGTGTTAACGTGTATCACAGATAATGGAAAAAACCTGTTTTACCAACATTTCATTTTACCATGAAGCCAACGTGGCCAAGCAGAATTTTCTTACAGACAGCCCAGATAAACTGTTTGCAGAAAACAAATGGTCAAGTCCTTGAATAATGTGCCATATCTAAAAAAAAAAACGTAATTAAGGGATAATTGCGGCATTTTCAA
The DNA here is from genome assembly GCA_010994315.2 of Pisaster ochraceus. NCBI lineage: Eukaryota > Metazoa > Echinodermata > Asteroidea > Forcipulatida > Asteriidae > Pisaster > Pisaster ochraceus. The sequence continues at coordinate 23,847,446 of CM021527.1, forward strand.
CACTGGCCCCATGTTTCCACCCCTGCCAAACACCCAGTGAATCTGTGATTGGTCTTTCCTTTCTTGGGGGGAACTCGTACCTAGACATTACCCAAGTGTCATATAAAAGCAAACGGTCATTTCATGTGGGCACAAGGGGGGTTCAAAATTGACAAAAAGTCCCTCACGTCAGTACAATTTTAGGGTTTTGAGGACCTGTTGCACAAAAAGTAAGTCTTACATGTTATACCAATTTTGACAATACTGTAGATTCTAATAATTTCGGTACCAGTCATCATAAATATTAATTATCAGGGGTACATGTACATCCTATCTCGATTTTGATATACATGTGTATGGGCCTCTGAAATTGCCAAAAACTCACCAATGCAACATTTGGGGTGAAAAAAGGGGGCTAAATTGTGTACATTGTTCAAGGTGTGGTATCTTGAAAACGAAAAAGATTTGGCTGAACTTTTTTGTGTGTGTTCATGACACCTACATGTAAAGAGGATTATTTAAAAAATCTGAGTTTGTCAAGGTCAACCCCTCTAGGTGAGTTGGCATGGAATAACCCTGTATGGTCCTGCTGTTGTATGGACACCGTGGGGGGGGGGGAGTTGAGGAGGTGATCAAATTCCAATATTAGACCTTGTTAGTCATTGTGCATACATGTACATATACTACAACATGCACAGAAAGACAATGCATCCTGAATAACGATTACAGCCAAAACCACAGTCGCCTGGTAGCGGATGATGTCATTTTAAAGGGCGCTAAGCTCTACTGTCTGGATTCTCTTTACTCGAAATGAAGGTCAGATTTTGACCCGACAAATCAAATTTGACTTTGACCTCAAGATTAAAATTAAGTAAAGACTTTTTATTTTATGGATTTAAACAAATCTGTGTATAGTTTGATTACAGTTAAGGCCATCTTTTTATCTGTGAATTGGAGACAGTCTCGCTGTAAAGTGCAAGGATGTACAATTGTATGTACACATCAAAGCTAGTAAACTTGCGTGTACAACCATGTGTGAACCTCTTTTGGGAAGAGTATTGACTCTCAAAAGAGCCATTGGCATGGTCTTGAGTCTTGACTTGCAGTGTGGCCCCAGTGGTTAGCGCCAGACGGGCCTGTCAATATAACTACAAATTTCCCCCAGCATTTTGAGCAAAATACATATTGTACATGTACAACACACTATCAGGGTTTTAGTGCAGGGACAACTCTTAAAAAAAGGATAAGGAGCAGTTCCAGGTAAATTTATGAGAGATTTGAAGGCAATATAATAATAATAATTGGCTTCTTATATAGTGCTTTAACTGTCACTCAGTGACGCTCAAGGTGCTTCAACATTCAGTATTTTCCTGCAAGGTATTTGGGGCAACATTTCTGAAGTACACAATGTATGAGATCTACATGTACTCCTTTACATAGCACCATGTAATGGTTTACAAGGTGCTGTGGCGCAATATGCAGCCAATCAAACCAGGAACACCGGGGCGAACCCCTTCTCTTTTCGACAAGTGCACTGGGTTCTTTTAAATACGTGTGTTACACAACACACAGGCAGCGTTGTAGCTAGGGCATTTTTAGTGGTGGGCAGCTGAGTTGAAATTTGGCCAGAGATGGCGAACAGTGCGCACGCAGCGTGTGACGTCCACGCGAGTAAAGGGCATGAGCAACGCCTCTATGGGGTTCAAGTGGCAGCACATTCAGAAGTTCCAGTTTCCAGGGCTGAATATTAACATTCAAATGAC
>CM021527.1:23850187-23862012 GCA_010994315.2 Pisaster ochraceus
TCGTTATGAAATAAAATAGTATCTAATTTACTCAAATGAGATATTCCTTTGGATGAAAATGAGTGAAAAAGTGGTGGCAGGATACGGAAAATTTTCCGAATTACAATCTGCATTTTTTAATTTTGTGGTGGGCGGCAGTCTATTATTCAGCTCCGAGTGCCGGGCGGAAATTGTCAGTGCTGGGCGAGCCCGCCCAGCACCGCCCACCGTGGCTACAACGCTGCACACAGGGCCAACAGCTTTACGTCCCATCCGAAGGACGAAGCAATAATGGTTAAGTGTCTTGCTTAAGGACACAAGTGTCATGGCCGAGACTGGAACCCACACTCTGCTGAGTCGGAAACACCAGAGTATGAGTCCGGTGCTCTTATCCGCTCTGCCACGCCACGCCACAATGTGCCCCTTTAAGCATACTGTAGAAGGTCAGAATCCATCGCAGTCAAACGACTTTCACTTCACTTTCGAGAAGAATTTTTCATATCCAGCAAAGGAAGTCAAAAGTGATCCATCATTGAAACCACAACCAGGCAGAAAGTTCTGCACCTGAAAGCTGAACATTGAGTCTTTTATTGCAGTAGTTTTTATGTGTGGTGTTTAAGGGTTGGTGTGTCATTGTCTGAGGTATGGGAATGGTCTTCATGGTCTTTGCATGGAGGGAGGGACGGGAGACTCATTGTCTTTGCAGTGTCATACATTGTACATGTGTATGATCAAAACAAGTTCACTCTAGGAACAAAACCAATACAAGTGTACAGAGTTTCATTGACTAAATCGCTCTACATGTACATCACAGTAAACTCTATTTATGTGCAGAACGTCATGGTGGTACAGTGTATACATGTGGGTACTAAAATAACTAGTTTTTATACAGCGCTTTATCTTTGGGCGTCTCAAGCTCTTAATCATTGTTTATTTCCAGACAGGTTTTAGAAATTTGTGATTTTTATGGATTTAAACAGTACCAGCCACTGCACACTGGGGCAACCCCTTCTCTTAGCAATAAGTCATACAACACACAAGACCTATTGGCTTTACATGTCCCATCGGAAGGATGAAGCAATAATGGTATAAAGTGTCTTGCTTAAGAATAAAAGTGTCAAGAGCAGGACTCGAACCCACACTTAAAAACACCAGAGCTTGAGTCTGGTGTACTTGTCCGCTTGGCCACCCACAACACAGTTATTCAGTATGTTTGATTGCTAACCCACCTGTGACACCACTTGTAAAAGCCACATAGCCTGGCTTTCCTGCTGGCACAATTTGTACACAGCTCAATGGACAGGAAGAACCCATGAAATCTGATATTTCATGGAGATTGCACTGTCTGATTTTATCAACACTTGATACGAAGAAAGAAAACTTGTTCAGCTGTTACGGAAGTTACGAAATAGAATGTGAAATGTAAAATTTCCCATATGACCAGTGTAGTATCACGCCTGACCAGGAAATGACTTTGAATGTGAAGGGTCACTCTTTTTGTATCATATTGGAACCAAACATTGAAATACATGTATAAGCAGGTAGGGTTCATTGTTTTTCTAAAGGCAATGCATCTCCTCTGGAAAGGGTACCACTGTGACTGGCCAGCAGGTAGTGTACATGTTGTTTGTCATTTCAGTATACATGTAGTTCACCATTTTTTTCAATGGTCCACATCTTTTACAGTTTTTCTTTCAACATTGTCATTTCGTATGTTACCTGACTTTGATAACGTATGAACAATCGTTGTAGTCAGTGGTTTACATGGTAGCATTTGAAAGTAACAAACTATTCAGCAGGACCACTTGGACAGAATTTTGAGTGGTCCTCTTGAGGTTATTATGGCCAGCGGCCCTCTGTTGAAGGGAGGGTCTGCCTTTGGTTATCACTCCAAATATTATTGACTATAAAAAACATACTTGTTGGTAAAGACCACTTGAGGGCTGTTGATACTATAGAACAGTGTTAGAAATGACATCCTGTTGAAGTAATTTTAGAGAAAATTTAATTTTTTCACTGTCAACAAATTTGAACCTGATAAAGGCTTTAGGCATAAAGCCTTTCGCAGGCGTCTAAAAGCACCCTATTCTATGCAACAAGGGTGTTTTTTCTCTTAACTTTCCTTGATAAAACCAAAAGTATACCCTGCCTTTGAGGAGAACTCTGGTGAGAGATTTTACAGTGGCAACGGTTTAAAGAGTACAAAGGCAATGACCAAGGGCAACTAGGCAATTGCCTCCATTGCCTCTGTGGAAGATCAAATCATGTCATAATGTACATATGTCCATGTCATGGACATTTATTTGTACAGTTAGACATGTACTGTACCACAGTATGTTAAAGTATTCTAACACATGGGCACGGAAACTTCACAAAGGTCACCAAGGAAATGGTCCTGTCCTGGCATGCCTGGTGTTATTTTTACATTTTCATCCCATTTACAATGTTTCTGTAGACGTTAATAGGCCATATGATAGGGTAATTTGCAAAATGAAACCTGTTTCTGTGTATCCTAGAGGTTGTATTGTAAAGTTGGGTGTGAACCCAGGTTATACGGTAGTTACAAGTTAAATGGCTTTTGACTGGCTTTTGACCTCTGAACAAAGATATTGAAAAAATGGGGAGACAGCAAGCATTGGAGGAGTGCGGCTTGTTAATCCGGATGTTAGGTTAAAATATCGCCCTGGAGTCAATTTTTCTTTGATCGACCAAAAATTTATTCAAACTCAGCCCAGTTACAATGCAGTTCTCTTGTGGTTTATTAACATTGAGGGCCCATTTTCATAGAGCTGCTTAAGTGCAAAAAGTAGGTACCGTAATTTTCGGATTATAAACCGCCCAGCGTATAAACCGCAATGTTCCAAAATATGGAAAAAAATATTTAGTGTCAGCGTATAAACCGCGCGGCGTATAAACCGCGGCCAAAATGTTACAAAAAACTAACCTCAAAACACGGAAGTGAAGTTCGCAAAACTGCGTTTTGGGTGATTTTTTATCTCATACTATCAGTCCTGAATTATACTTTTTCCATCAACACACGTTTTCAAGAATTCGTGATTTGATGATCGGTTGCGTTGACCATGTTTTGAACTTCATTGGCAACAAAATCTTCGTGAATCAACAATCGGTCGACAACGCACACCGAGAAATAGTTGAACTTTGCCCTGCATCGCATCGCCCTCTGTTGACAAAATCTGTTCACGTTTAATTAGACTTAGACTGGGCCCCGAGCCTCGAAGTGTGGCGTCAGATGTTTAGGCTATGTGTTGTACAATGTGCAGCAGGCGCTATCTACTTGAGCCGTCAGAAGTCTAGCCAAGATCTTATGAATGGAACTATCAACGGCCAATCATCAACGGACAATCATCAACGGCCAATCACAGCATGTGTATGTGTACACACACAGAGGGGCCGTGCGTGTTTGCAGTCCTCTTTGTGGCGATGTGCAGTGACAGGCGGGCGGAACATCAGTCAAATCAATATAAACAGTATGCAAGACACCCTTTCACGCCAAAATATTCTGGAAAAAACACAAAAAAAAAACCACTTTAATTTAAGTCATGAACAAGTCATCGTGAATAATAAAATCCCTTTATTTAAAACCCCACAAGATTTAATACTGAAAGAACACTTTATTTAAAATCACGCCCAAATATTCTAAGACCAGTGATAAAAAGAAACACTGCCCTTCAGAGTTTACACAAGTGCTGCTACTTGTTCAAGGTGACTGGACTCAACAATGAGGGCGGTTGAAAAATGTTTCGACGGCATAGTTTTTTGTGTAAACGTCCTCACTCATCTGCCGTGGTGGTGTCACGTGCATGTTGAAGAGTTGAAGAAACAGCTGATCGGTGGCTGACACGAGTGTAGCCTGAATGTCTGACGTCGGCATATGGAGATCGCTGGGATAAATAGACAGGGGACCAGTCTAGTCTAACTCGAGTTTCGCTGATTGTTCATTTTCTTCCTCCATGATCTGAGGGGGACTGAACAATAGGGCGGTTGATAAACGTTTTATAAAGGCATAACGGAATACAAATGAGGTGGGATTTTCAACAGGATTTTTCATCACACAGGCATGTTTTGCAGGATTTTATTTCGTTTAAGAACATCGTTTTTATTTAGAATATTTTACAAACGATCTTTCTTTAAAAAAATGCTGTTTTTTCTCTTCATTATTTATACGTCGGCGTATAAGCCGCCCGGCGCATAAACCGCAGGAGTACAAAAAAATGTCAAAATCAACGTATAAACCGCGGTTTATAATCCAAAAATTACGGTAAGCACAAAAAGAATTATGCTGATCAGATTAAGGTTACCAGCCAAAATGTCATGCCAAATGTAGGATTTGTGATTGGTATTCTGCTGATTTTTACTGAGTAGTTAAGCATTATTTTCTGCTTCAAGCAGCTCTATGAAATCGGACCCAGTCCGTTCATGCCTGGACATGTTTGTGTTTGTACACAAACATGGATATTTTGTTTACCCATCTCCCTACTGCCATTGAATCACTTTTGCTGGTAGTTTGCTTCAGTTTATGACATTGATGCTGTTTCTGTTATATAATTGATATGTTGATTTGGAATAAGTTTTAGTCACCCATCTTAAACATTATTGCCATGTATCTTTCTGATGACTGGCTTAGAATTATGTATACATTACAGTACATGGAGGCCATGAAGGCCATGGCCTCTGTTTCCCCTAGTGTTGGCCTTGGTGCCCCTACAAAAGTTTCCAATAGACTTTAAGATTTACCGATGGAAGTGCCCTTTGAAAAGTGAAAATAGCCTTGCCCTTTTTAAAAATGAAATTCCTGGCCTGTGATGATCGTAACCAGTTTAATAACAGAATGAAGTCTCATAGAGTTAATTTACACATTTTGCAAATTTATTATTCACTTCTGAAAAGGAAGAAATAGAGCATTTTAAAGAAGTAGGTTGCACAGTTTTTAGTAGCCTACATGTACATGGCAAGTTGAGAAGTGGTGTTTACTACATGTATCTTGTAGCAGCTTTTACCAATACTGGATGACGTTTGATGTACAGGTTGAGCCCTGGGAATGTTATTTAATACATTATTTTTAGGGTTTTGTACCAAGCCATTACCAAGTTTACGATACAGTCTTGGAAGCGGCAGGAGAGGGGTCACCTTTAAGGAGATGGGACTTTTAAAATTCTAATATCAATAATAAACAGCTTCCCAGGTTATGTCATACACTTGGGTAAAATCCCTGGTTATGGCTGTTACACTCAGGTTGAATGGTTTCTGACTGCCACCCCGTCCTGAACAAAAATTTTGATGAAACAGTGAGGCGGTCAACATTAGGGCTAGATACATGTAGCTTATAGTTGGTAGAGTGCCAGCACGTTATTCTGGTGTTCGCAGGTTCAAATCCTGCTCTTTATGCAGTATATTAATTATTATTGTTTGTTCAACCCCAAATTAATATTATTTGTCTTGCCTGACCATAAATATTGCAGGTTGCTTTGGGGAAATTACTGCTCATAAGATCTTATTATTAAGATGATTGAATTTATGCAAAGTCTACGTACTTGGTACTGTTTGCACAATGTAGCACAGAAAACCCTTAGTGTCTACAGGAAGCCCTTGGTATCATAACATGAGAGTCTGGACGAGTCATGGTGGATCCTTGACTATGGCCCTACCACCAGGGCACAATGTACAAATGTACACTACATGTTTGTATATCAACATTATGACAATTCTTACCATGGCTGCTCTCTGTACATTTTACGTGGGTGGTGTGTACATGTACATGGCATAGTATTATCAGAAGAGTGGGGACAGTAGAACAAAAGAACACAAAAGGAGTAATGTTGTCCTCCCATTGGAATCCTTTGTATTTTTTTTGTCCTCACTTTTTTTCATGCGCTTGGTCTATGGAGAGTGTTACTAAGTTAGAGGGACAAAGGAAAGTCCTTACATTGTACATTGATCTAGCAATAATTTGATAGATGTGTGCGTGTGCATGTTCATTGGCTGATGGCCAAGCGGTTAAGGCAGGATACACGTTTAGGTAATTGTCAAATACCAGTACCTTCACTTGGTCTATCCCAACATTATAAAATAACAAACCTGTGAACATTTGGGCTCAGTTGGTCATCAAAGTTGCAAGAAAATAAATGAAAGAAAAAAACTCCACCCTTGCTTGTTGCATTGAATTGTGTGCTTTCAAATGCCTGAGAAAGACCCCAGAATGCACCAAGTATTTGTAAACAGAGTGAGATGACAAGGCAAGAATGTTAGACATTCCGTGGATACAATGCCCGTGATGGGATGTCCTTGAAAGCACAGCTTGATTGACTTTTAAAGACACTTCAATGAAAATTCATTTGTTACCATCTTTACTGGTCTTTTTTACAGTTCTGCTAACACATTATCCCCTACAAGTACTACAACACTAAAAGAAACACCTCAGAGCTGCCAACATTTGCATCCTGCAATCAGGGAGATAGTGTACAGCGATCAGGGAAACGTTTAAAATTAAGTGTTAGAATTGGTAGACCTGACAAAATAGTCACAGTCAGTGTTCATGTTTTGTGTGATCAACCATTACATGTACATGAAATATTAACGTGAGCATTTGAACTTAATCTCTTGTGCGAGTCAGGGGGGAAAATAGTGAGAAAAAAAACTACAATTTTCAGCATGTAATCACATTGTCCTTAATTTGGGTTGTAACAACCAAAATCAGCTTTTCAGGTTTTCATATATATAAAGTTTTAAAAAGTAAGGCTACTGGTATTTGACAATTACCAAAAATATGCGCTGCCTTTAATTTTACACTCTGATCAGTTACACAGGAGCTGGAGTCTGGTGCTCTTAAAACTGCTCGGCCAAGACATGTCACACAAATGTAACTGACATAAATTTTTTTGTTTGGATACAGATTTAGAGATATCAATAGATGGTGAGATCAGCCAAGCCAAGGAGATCCGAGGATGTACCGCCCAGATTCAGGAGCTTGCTCTGAACAGAGTCAACACGGCCGTGGTAGAGAAACTCATCAGCACTGTGGACTACCTACATGATAGCTTTGTAGGGACGCTGACAAGATGTCTGGAGAGCTTAGAGAAGGGCGACGAAGGACAGGTGGAAACCACTGCAAGCATGGCGTTAAAACAGGTAAGGATGCCCATCAATTAGGGTCAGAGTTTAAAGGTTGGGTCGTAGATTTTTTTTTCCAACGATTGCTAATTTATAGGCAAAACTATAAAGAAATATTCAGTAAGAGAAAACAGCCACAATCTGTAACAGTATTTTCACAGAAACATTGAATCCATCCGGGTGACGGCGCGTACCAACAGCATCTCTGGCCACAGCGTTCATAAACGGACACCAACCCTAAAAAAAATCAAAGAAACAATTCATGCATGAATCATTGCGCAGATTGAAATGTTTGGGGGATGAAAAATTATCAAAACTATATTACTTTAAAGGGAATCTTTTCTCAAAATAGTTATGCTATCAACAGCTGACAGTGCTTCTCGCGAAGTAAGTTTCTATAATCATTAATTGTTTGAGTACATGTATTTATCAATCTATGACCCCTACCTTTAAGTAGGGGTCGTTCACTCCATCTTCCCTGTGCCCTTAAAACTCCCATGTGTGCTCTTTTTCTTAGTCTACTTTTTGTTAAACTGTCCTCAGATTTGTTTGAGATTGATCAACTTTTGGATTTGATTGTGTTTGACAGATTTTGAATTCAGCTTACCAAGTGGAAGTAACAGTGAAGACCAGTTCTTCGTTCATCAAGGTCATCTGGGAGCGAATGAAAGAGGTATTTGTCTCACAAAAGAAGTTGTAGGATTTACATGTAATATGAAATATTCAATTAATAAACCACAAGGGAAACTGACTCGGTAAAGAAAAATTAACTAGAGTGGGATTTGAACCAACAACCTCCGGATTAATGTAGTGGCGCTCTACCAACTGAGCTGTCTAAAGTCCCACATGTATGTTGGATGTCTCCCTAATTTGTCAACACTATTGTTTTGGGGGGGCCAGTCAGAAGCCATCTATTAACTGCTGTGTAGCTAGGAATTGGCCATATATGCACGTCATTGGAACGTTATTTCATTACAGTTCCTACCACACAAAACCACAGTGTCTAAAAAATATACATGTATAGCAACTTCCAGTAATGTAATTTCCTTTTAAAATCTGAGGTGGATTACATTTTCACATTAGTTTTTTCAGTCTTATATCAAGTATTGACTTCGATTATGAGTATTTTGCTAGTCGAGTACAACTCCCTTCTTGTCACCTCCACCCTCGTTACAAAAACTTACGGAGCTCGGTCATTCCAAGTTGCTGCAGCTGAACTGTGGAATGGCATGCCCAAGTTTGTTACGGAGGCAGTCACAGCTGAGCAATTCAAAAGTTGCCGTAAAAGTCATCTACTCACCATTTATCAGTAACTGTTCTTCCGTTGGTGTTTTATTTGGAACTTGTTGTTTTCACAATTCCTGTAAGCGCATAGGGACTAAAGCAGCATTGTTCTCCCTTAACAGTGGTCCGCTGGCCAAATGCCAGTTAAACACCTGAGGACCAGTCAGAATTCTGTCCAACAAGTCCTGCTGGCTAGTTTAATGCTGAAGTCCCATCGCTACAATGTGTACATGTAAGCCACTTCATGTTAGTTCAAATTACAAGTCCCATGCTAATGACAATGTTGAAAGAAAACCTGAAAATATGGACCAGTGAAAAAGCTGGCGGACTAGTGAAATGACAATCTGACTGGTCCTGCTGGCTAGTGATATGCACTATATAAATAGTCTATTATTAGTAGTACTACTATTATTGCTATTATCAAGTGTATGTGTACAAGTTCATGAAACCCTTTAGCTTAGGTTAAATGTACACTAACTCTTGCCTTTTTTCTTTCCCTTATTTTCATTAAAAACCATAAAACCATTTTGTTCTCTAATCAAAATTTGAAAATTTACCAAGTCGGTTTCCCTTGTGGTTTATTATCTGATATGTGAAATAAAAATTCCCATCCCCTTAAGGTGATCCCTCTGCTGCTGTTTCCCATGTATTATCATGATTATCATAAACTTTGGTGATCTCTGTCTATATGGCAGATTTTACAGGATAAATGGCTTCTGACTGGCACCCCTGAACAAAGATACTGACAAAATAGGGAGACTGCCAACATAAGAGATAGATGGCTCAGTTGTTAGAGCATGTTAATGTGGTGGTCGCAGGTTCTAGTCAATTTTTCTTTGTTCAACCCAAAGTTATTAAAAATTTACCCAATAAGTTTTACTTGTGATTTATAACTTCAAAGCCTGTCTCTGTAGTGCAGTGTACCCAGGCCTTAATACCCCCCCTTGCTAAGATTCTGCACAATCCATTGTACATTATACATTTGGTGCTTGGTATGGGGAATGGTGTACCCCCTGTTGTGTCTTCATTGTGTGCATTGAATTTCAAGAATTCTTTCAAGGATTTTTAGGAGGTTACTTCTGTACAATAGGAAAATAATTTGTTAATTAAACATGGGCATGGTGTACTATAAAACACTTTTGACACTCTCTTCCCTGTTAGATTCTGCATTCCATGAAACCCTTTTTGACTGACTCTCTTCCCTGTTTCAGACTCTACATTCAATGAAACTCTTTTTGACTGACTCTCTTCCCTGTTTCAGACTCTACATTCAATGAAACTCTTTTTGACTGACTCTCTTCCCTGTTTCAGACTCTACCGTTAATGAAACTCTTTTTGATTTACTCTCTTCCCTGTTTCAGATTCTGCAATCCATGAAACCGTTCAAGGCACCTCCGGTCGTAGACAAGGAATGGAAGAGGAAGATTGCTCTCAACATGCTCAATAATCTGGACGAGTCAAAGCTAGCCAAGAGTATCTGCTCACAGGTACGGGCAAACTCTGATGTTTTTATGTTCCAAATTTGGAATTGAGAGAAAACATTTTCTTGTGGTCAGATAACTTCCCTGTTTCTTTAAGAGGGAAGGGTAACAATTTTAATGAGGTTGGACCCTGTTTCGTTGAGTTGCTTTACCAGTTGGCATAGGATGACGTGTATGCATGCAAACTTTTTAACAAATTGGCTTACCGACAGCTGACTTGTAATTCACTGAGACATTCAATTGTGCATGCATCTACCTTGCTACGCTTCGTCCCCCGTACCCCCATACAGAGTGGGACAGAAGGTACTGGAATTTATGCTTGAAACTTCCCTTTTTCGGGGTGGGGGGGGGGTTTGTGCAAGCCTCGATTCCAGAAGTTTTCCTTTAGTTATACAAATGTGGGTTCAACAAATGGACATGCTGCCTCTATTAATAAGCTCAATGGAAGGTATGTTGGAGTGTCCAGAGATTCCAGCATACCATGCCATACCGAGGTTTTGCAATTTACGGTGAACTCATACTCATTATTTCTCACAACAGAACAACAAATCCTGGTGCTTATCATGAGAGCCTTTGTTATCTTTCCTTTGTCAAGTCATTGTTTCATTGTTGCACTGATAAGTAAAATAGTTTCAAAGGGAAATGATGGTTAAGCAGAAGTGGGTCAGTAGAAAATATTGTTTTAATTTCTTTACGCTAAAGCAGGAATAAGCAAGATACCAGTCACAATTGGTATATTTGACATGGTAGTCTGGCTGGTACCCTTATTCTGGCAAGCACAATTTTGTTTGTTGTGCTTAGCTACTTTTTGTGTTTTAAGCAGCTTGATGAAATTGGGCCCCTGTATTGTCTCTATTGATTAGTTTTGTTTTGTTTTTGTCTGGTTTACAGTTTCGGTCCAGACTGAATAATTCCCATGACATGTTCTCATCGTCGCTACGTCAGCTTGAGAATAAACACTCAGGTCGGCTTGAGAAGACAGAGGAGCAGAGGATGAGAGTGAGGAAGGTACATGCCCCACGGCTAGCTCGCTTGGCTCTGGACAGCACGTCACTAAGAGACATGGTCCTCTACGGTACGTATTTGGTTGCATTCAGGAGAACAGATTTTAGTATTTATAGATCTCTCCATTGTTGATAAACAAACTGCACTGGTTGGCATGGTTGGCTGAATGTTAGCAACACATTGAGTCGTGTTAACAGATATTGCTTGGCAAAAAGTCGGGCTGTGTTGTTGCAATAGAAAGAATTATAGTCCATGAGCCAGCCACAACTGGAGGGACAACTCGAGTGGGTACCTACTCAAAGGACTAATGACTGTTTCTAAAATCCCTTTTCTTGCTTCAAATAATCAAAACCTTACCATAAAGTATAAAAAGCCTCATAAAAAAATTTGATTACTACCAGTTTTCAAAATATTTTCATTGTTAAATCTGAAACCTCTTAGCTTCCTCCATCATTGTTAAGCCAACGCCTGTTTAGAAAGTAGAACAGTTTTTTTAAAGCCCATGTGTATGCACAGAGAGTGCTTGATTGCGTAGTGAATCTGAAACGGCGGTTGTCTTTGTCACTTGGCAAGCATGGCTGCCTGTCAACAATGATTCTCTTGTCAAAGTGCTGCTGTGCTATTTCTAATAAAGTCATCAAGACAGATATTTATTGGTATAGGTGGCATTTTGCTGAAAAGTGCCTTTGTAATACCAGTTGTTTGTAAAGTTTAGAGAAATAGCTTTGTCAACTTCCCTATGCAAGTTTGGTTTGAATGATATTTGGTACAATGCCTCGTTCAGTCACAAATGAATGCTCAATTCCTCAAACTAAGACCAGTGTTGCTATGTATGTCACAAGCCTTTGCACCGCAACCTCCAGATTTGCAAAGACTGTGCCACACATTTCATCGAACATTTTGTGGGGTGTTTGTCGTTTCTCAAGGCCATGTCACATAGGGCTTTTT
>CM021527.1:23865216-23876442 GCA_010994315.2 Pisaster ochraceus
CCCCAGCCGTCTTACTCATCATGGACAGACTACAGAGGGACCTCCATGTAGCCATCAAGGCCGGCTTAGACTTCCCTGGGCGGTTGCAGGTCGCTTTGGATGTGGTGGAGGGGATGAGATACTTGCACAGCCTGGGTCTGGTACACAGGGATATCAAGCTGAAGAATGTGCTGGTGAGTTATTTAGGTCAACATACCACAACATTTCATTTAGTATAAATCAATGTGGGCGCTTTTAAAGCTGCAGCATACACATTGTTTTTTGTTCTTGGACTTTAACAATCTTTTACAATTTTAACTTGCTGTTTGTGTGTATTTGTTGTGGAATTTTCTGTTGTCTATTAGTGAGACTTTGTGACTCATGTAAGTGAACTTTGTGTCTGCTTCTGTACACCCGATGTATTTTTTGAGGCGGCAGTATGCTTCTAATTTGTAATTCAGACCACTTTTATCCTCGCATACAAACAATCTGCTCTTCCAAACTTTGTTCAGTCATCTAATCTTAAATGAAACATCACTTGGTTGAATTAAACTTATTGATTTTGTATTCATCTATGATTAATATGAATTTCCGTATTCATCTTTTGGAATAATTATATTTTCATATTTTTAAAAACATTTCTGTGTTTATCTTTTTATAATTCAGCGCCTTTTTAATCTGTCATTTTTACTGTAATCTTTTATCTTTGTAAACTTGACTTGTTTAGTCTATGGACTAGAGTCCAGTTGTTGTTTAAAAAAATTAAAGTACAATAAACTAAGTTGAAATTTAAGTTGAAAATAAATCTTAACATGCCTAATCCTGTTTTTGTAATAGGCCATTTGCATTGGCTGCCCTTGGGATGTTACACATAAGCCCGTGCGTTTATAGATATATTTTAACAAATAAGGGTGCATGCTCTTATTTAATGGGATTGTTCTGAAAGCGCCCTCTAGCGTTTTGGGCCTTAATCATAGCATGCGAAGTAGTGAGATAGCGAACACCACCAGCACCAGCCTTTATTTGATTAGAAACGATGTGACTGCTTGTGCATCGCATGGATGTGTATTGTGTGTTGTATGTCAGGATCGCAGTGCGGTCTGTGTTTCGCAGTGTGGCACAGGATTAGTCAAACAATGAAGTTGCGGATGTGTAAACACGACTGACACAACCCTTGGCCAATGATGGGTCTTCCTTTATCCTCAGAGAGGGCGTTGTTTAAGCTTCTGACGTCATATGCCCCATGGGTCTTCGTCTTATCAAATATTTAGATGAAGCAGACTTGCAAGCCTTCCTCCTATGCAATGCCATATTGTCTGGAATTAATGAATGTGTAATTTGAACTTTTTTCAATAAAATTAAATTGATTCTATCAGGATTGCTGTTATATCATCAGCATTAATTAGTTGATAATTATAAAAGTAATTAATTTTAAAGTGAGAGTGTCCTCTCAGATACTGAGTATCATATTGCTGTGAATTGTTTGTTACATAATGTTGATGGAGCCAAGTGTATAAAAGCATTTTCCGTATGAAATTAAACTAAACACGTCTATTTTGATTCTGATCCCCATAGCTGGATAAGCACGATCGTGGCAAGATCACCGATCTCGGCTTCTGCAAACCGGAGGCCATGATGAGCGGGAGCATTGTTGGTACCCCGATTCACATGGCTCCCGAGCTCTTCTCTGGGAAGTACGATAGCAGCGTGGACACGTATGCCTTTGGGATTCTCTTTTGGTATGTGTGTGCAGGTCACGTTCGCTTGCCAACATCATTCGAGCAGTGTGCCAATAAAGACCACCTATGGAGCTCTGTCAAGAAAGGTAAACCAGAAAAATAAATAAAGAAATAACCCCAATAGTTATGTTGCCCATCACTGTATAATATAAATCCATAATAATAATAATTGGTTTATATATAGTGCACATATCTTAGTAGCTAGATCATGGCACTTACAACATTATTATCCATGTTCATCGGGTATATACTTTTAGACCATTCCTCAAACTTTCTCAGCTCCCTGGGGAGCATTCAACCCCAAGCTGCTTAAATTAACGCTAAGGGGTCAATCCAGCATAATACTGTCTCAGCCCTCTCAGGTTCCCATTGATACACCTGGGTGCCTTGCCCAAGGACACAAGCGTCATGACCGGGAATCGAACCCACACTCTGATGATTCAACTATTAGAACTTGAGTCCGGTGCAGTACACCACTCGGTCACGATATACCACAAATACCCCAGACAGTTTAGGCAGTCCTATTGGTTGGAAGATAGTCACATGACCATGTTTACCTGGTATTAAACGGCTGACAACGACATAGCTGGTGCTGTTTGAGACCGGTAGGCTAAAGTGGGTTCAGCATTCATAGCCATACCCGTGTTGGCCCGCAAACTTATGCAGGTACTATTAACGTGTAACAGGGTCGAAACACACTGTACTGAACATAAAATCTATCAGTATACGCACGTCTGAACAACCTTTGAGCATCACGTGCAATTTGACCTTTGGCAAAACAGCCCAAGGACAGGAATTGAAACATTTTACAAAAAGACAAGTTCAGTTACAGTTTTTCCTTTATTATTATGCTCTTAACAAAAAATGTATTTACGAATGTGAATAAAAGAGTAGTGACTGGATCTGAAACAGCCGTTTAAAATCATGTACATGTTGGCTCATGGCCATGTGATAAAGGACCTCTCCTTTGTTTCGGTCCTTTATCACACAGCCTCGACCCTGCCGGTTTGAAACGGCAGTTGTAAGACCTCGTCACCACCCTTATTCCTTTACTTAAATTTGATTCGTGCATTGCTTTTTAAACAGTCAGTTATTGAATTTGTGGTTTTGCTGATAAATGTTATTCTTAATATCACCTTCTTGAACACCTTCAAGTAGATACATTAACTTCAACTTTATTAACTTGATAATTTAGATTTTTGTTCTATATATTAACTTGATAATTTACTGTTCTATAAATTTACCTTGTAGCAGACATACTATTTTTAACTTAATAAACTCAAAAATTTTGATTTGTTTTCCCCTATGACTTTACCTTGTAGTAAATATACTATTGTTGACTTTATTAACTTGATAATTTAGATTGTTGTTCTATAAATTTACCTTGTAGCAGATATACTATTTTTAACTTTATAAACTTGATAATTTTGATATTGTTTTCCCCTATGACTTTACCTTGTAGTAGATATACTATTGTTGACTTTATTAACTTGATAATTTAGCTTGTTGTTCTATAAATGTTTCTTGTAGTAGATACAATAATTTTAACTTTATAGACTTGATTTTTGTCCCCCTATAAATTTACCTTGTTGTAGATATACTAGTTTTAACTTTTTAACATGATAATTTTGATTTGTTTTCCTATAAACAATAAATGTAACTGTTTCCCCCCTTTCTCTTTAGGAGTACGCCCAGAGAGACTCAACGTTTTTGACAAACCATGCTGGGATATGATGTCAGACTGTTGGGCAGGAGAGCCAGCCGACCGCCCCTTACTGGGAGACGTTCAAATCCGGCTTCAAGAAATCCACAGAGGGGCGCTGGAGTCTCGGAGCAGGGCTGCGACAAGACTGAAGGATCTTACCAGCAAACAGACAGAGCAAGAAAAGGGACCCTCAAGAGAAATATGACCAGGCTACAGTTGGAAACCAGTTGTAAAATTATGGAGTGTTAACTTGAATCGGGGGCACTATAATGTACTTGTTTGTTTGTTCAGATGATCTTCCAAAAAAGGGAACTCGGCTAAATACCAAGCTGGGAACGGCCAATCTCTCTACTCTGATCCAAGCGTCTATGATTATGAATTGCACTAATCAATCAATTCAGTAACTAGTCAGCTACACTTTTCTAGTCATTGTGATATCAGAGGTTAGCTTGGTAGAATTCGAACCCACAACCTTGTGATTGAAAGTCTGGCAGTCTAACCTCTGGATCATGGCGACCTTTTTCCTCATCTTTACTCGCCAAAGTAGATGAAGTCATGCCTAGTCTCTGTGATGGGAGATTTACTGTTCCAGTCTAGCTGGTTTGGGTTTTTAAAGTTTTCTTTTCTGTTTCTTTTTGTTTTTGTTTCTTTCAATCTTCGCCATGTATTTATAATTTATATTTTTTATTCACTCTTGGCTGTACTATTTGGTGAAGTCTGAACATGTACCATTTAGGTTTGTTTCTTCACTTGAGAGGGTTAAAAAAACGGCCAATGGTGGGATTTTTCCCATACTAGAGAGATTTCACAAGTCCAGGGATATGTATGTGTACATACGGATATGTCAACAGCTTGTGTGTTCGTGACGTGACGCATAACCACGGCGCCCATGTTTTGCATGGACCTTAGCTACGGATACAGGAGTTCATACCCTTTTCTGATTTGAGTTGAATTTTTGCCCTAGATTAAAACGTTTTCTACGGTATTGCTTTTAAGGCTGTCATTCATGGTATAGATAGAAATTTGTAAGTCAGTTGTAAGTAAAAAAACCCCAAAACAATAACAAAAAAGGAGAGAAAAATGCAGTGTAAACAGTGTCTCTTGTTAGAAACTTTTTGTTCATGCTTTTAACGTGTGTGACGAAAATGAACAGTTTACCAAAAATACAATTCAGTCAAATTCTCTAATGTGGCAGTAACATAAAAAATGCTTTTGGGTTTGTTTTGCTGGCTTTACCTATGCCAATGTATTAGTATAATTTAGCCTAGGCCTGACACATAACTCTATGATCGCGAAACAAAATCTGATGCGCGGCCAATGTGAACGTATGTTATCATATCTGTATAGCTGTGTGCGTATCGGTACGCTTGCGAAACCTCTCTATTCTGAAAGTACAACTGAATAGTTTTCTTTAAGTTTTCTTTTTACTTGCAATCTACTTGGCATCTTTGCAGTTGAAAATGAATTGATAAAGTGCCCAAGCAATTTCTAGTTTACTGTCCTGAAATGAAATATACATATAAAAGTGTAAATATTGGATGGTGATAACTGAAGTATTAATATCACAGATTAATGTAATAACAAGTGTCGCATGGCCTTAACTAAAGTTGTTTCTCACGAATCTTTGCTCTAAAAGAGCCTTTTCTATTGCAGATCATGTTTTACAATTACTACTTATTATTGGTTTATTAAAAATCTGCTTAAAGCAGCCTAACAGGCTGAATTACAATACAGATACAGTGAAAATAGACACAAAGGTCAAAAAAGTCGAAAAGCAATAAATAAAAACTAGACATTCAGTTTTTGTCGTTTACAAAAACAAGGTGTTCGTGATTGATGTCACCAAATTGTGATTGAATGATTTGGTGGAGACATTTTACCTTATAAATCCAATGTCTCGTTCAGGGGTTAGATTCTTTGTAATATAAAACTTCAACTTCCGCTTTGTGTAGCGTTTGTTAAGTTTGTTAATTTGTTACATACTTTCCCATCGATGTTTAGATTATAAAAAACTAATGTGTGATTCAGAAGTTGTGATTTTTTGGAACATAAAATTTCAATTTCCGGTTTGAACCGGAAGTCAGGGTTAAATGAGGTCACACTGTCTACGTTTGTTAAGCACTAGGAGCCCTCTCTGATGACATATAGATGATAAAAAATCTGATCTGTGGTTCAGGAGTTATGTTTTTTTTAAATAGTAATTTCATTTGACGGTTTGAACCGGACATCAAGGTCAAATGGGGTAATATTCTGTGTATCCTTTTTTAAGTTGTTGCATACTTTCCCAATGATGTATAGATTGGTTCAAAAGTTATGGTTTTTTTAAACATGAAATTTCAATTTCCGGTTTAAACCGGCAGTAAAGGTCAAACGGGGTCACTTTTTTGTTTAGCGCATCAAGACCGTTCACATGAGGTATGGATTGTAAAAATCCAATGTGTGGTTCAGGAATTATGAATATTTCAAATATTACACGGACTATAATTATTTGGGTGTGAAATATACCATGAAATAGCGAGCACCGCCAAATGTATTCTCACATGTAGCCTGTACAGTACTCAATACAGTACAGTGCATGTTAACTGTCACTACTCATGCAATGTACATGTGGCTGTACAGGTTCGGCGCATGACGTCATCTATGTCACTAAAACTGAGTTGTCTTCTTTTTGAGGTTCAAATGTCTGATGGGTTTCATGGTTCAGTTCAGTTTCAATCTTGAGTTATGCTGCCGAGAAGAGTTCCACTGAAGAAGGAGAAGAAAAAAAAGGAAGAAAAAACAGGAAAAAAAAGAAAAGGGTGTTCGTGCTTGTATTGCATAAACACCTAAAAAAAAACTCCCCTCAGAATACTCAGTTTGAGATCTTTGGGAAACGCAAGTTTCCTGGTGTTCAGGCTCGAGAAAAACTGGAAGCCTGGTTATTCCAATGCTCCGTTTAAAATAAAACGGAATGTTTTTTCATTGACGTGCACAACTTGAAGAAATACTAAGCTAATTTATTACAGTTTAAATGCTTATTCTATTACTTTTCTTCTGCCTACGTGCATGAGATCTTGGACGAAAAGGAATCCATGGTTACATCAGATGCCGTTATGGCATCAATTTTTGTTTATTATATTTATTGCTTGGGAGGGGGGTGATTTCCCTGATTTTCTGTGTTTTTAAAAGAGATTAAGAAGGCCTCGGAATATGCGGAACTTTATTTCATAGCAAACGCAGAGTAGATTTACATATTCAAAATGGTGGTCAAGTAAGGAATGGGACTATTTTTGTACCGCTTTGTTCTACCCCTGAAAGTGGACAAAGAGTCTGAATTCCTGAGATAATTGTTCCCAGCTGGAGGCAGCAAATCTCTATGCTAGGCCCTTCAATTTTAGGGGATGTCCAACCTCTTCACTATAAACAAGGCTGTACAGGGATAAACAGTACAGTGTATTTTGTTCTCAATGTTTTCTGATTGTATCCCAGAGGGATACACAAGCTTACAATTGAGTAACTCGCTGACTCAACTTGAAATAATTTATAAAGAGTTACTTTAGTTAACTCCTTTCGTATGCCAAAATCATGAGAGAAATTCTGAGGTTTTTACTTTGAAATCGAAACAATACTTGTGTATAATCGCAGTGTGATACTGGAAAATTATAATGTATATGTATATTAAGACATAATTAAGACTCTCTATTTAAATTTGTGTTAAAACTACAAGACCCTTCAGCAAGCCCGTTAGCAGGTTTGAGTGCTAACCTCAGTCAATTTAAACACGCACGTGTGGTGTGTGTTTCCCTGACCCGTCTTGTCGATTGACTCGTCAAATCATTAGCCCATGGCAATGAGGCGACTAGTCGATGGGCAGATAAAAATGTGTTGGCCTGTCATGTTCGTTTTCTTTTATTTCTGAACATAACCTGCATAATAAAGTGCAATAACTAATTTTAGTCTGAGTGATTGGTAAAAAAATAACATTTATCCTTAAACTATGATGTACTCTAGGAGATATTTGTTTTGATTAACTATGCATGTGATAACAAAAGTTTACAAAACTTTCTCTGTAACCACCAACTTGAACAGAGACGTAACTTGGCGAGTTGGCTAGAGAAACAGTGCTGCGGTGTTAGGCTGTTCCAGTTGGACTAGCTAGTCAAACCACGCAGCATTCAAGTGACATCTAGATTGACTATGGTTAAGTCTAGTCAACTCTAGTCACCCATTCGAATTTGTTTCTTGTTGCAGAGTTAGGTCATGTCTGAAACAGTGGCTATTGCTTTAATTGAGTCTAGAACTTCTACCTTTTCTGCAAAAAGATGGCCGCTGAAAGTCAAGAGCCACAGTCATAGGTGCTCAGTTCAGACATGCGTCCAAAATCAAATGACTACGGCTACAGTTTTGGTCATTGGCTGCAACGACAATAGGCCTTTTCAGTGATCTGGCCAGAGTAGTCTTGATTGGTGATGCTAGTTTTTGTTTTAGTCACCAGTGCTTGCTCTGTGAGACTGGGCAAGTCTAGGAATTTAGGTCAAACCTAGTTCATGATGATCCAGATGTTTGTTTTTTACAGATTTCTCTTCTCCAGTTATTGGTGTTTGATAACGGCGACTATGTTTACAAAATGAGCATTGCTAATCAAGACTACACCTAGGCCACTGCTGAAGCTGTTGATTCAGACACAGCCCAAGATAAAAGTTCCAGTCTATATAAAGCACTGTACTTCCAGTCTATATAAAGCAATTAAATGATGTGGCAACCCTAGATTTTAGTTAATTTTCCCTCATTTTTCAAAGTGAACTTACGGTTTTTGTCACAGTTTTATCTGTGATCGCCATAAAGATTGTTACATTTAATCCATGTAATTTGGGAAAGTTGGGTTGTACGCTGTACAGCTGACTCTTGTTATGACAAGATCGCTGGGACTGGCCAAATTACCTCTATATAACAGGAGTGTTGTTATATAAGAACAGCAAAACAAAGAAACATATAGCAGAAATGAGATTTGGGACCTCAGAGTGTACTCTTTATAAGCACAATCTCTTTATAACAATGTTTTTATAACAATGTTTTTATAACAAGGGATTGACTGTATATATCAAAGCAATCCACAGAGCAGTATTCTTCTACTCAAACTACCAGTTGAAATATAAAATAACCATGAAAGACCAATCTTGTAAGTGCTATTTGGCAGTTGACTCACCGGATCAAAAAGTAATTAGACTTGCCAGGTAAAATCATTGTTCTAGGGAACTAACATGGCTAGAATGTGTCAACCTAGCTTTAAACAAGTTTTTGATGGAGACTTATTTGTTCATGTATAGAAAATTTGAAACACAGACTTTGTAAACTTTTCACATAAACTGCATGGCTAGTAGTTATGTTTTAAGAGTGATGTACATGTAGTTGGTCAAATTTTTCTCAAAGCTCTTGTTTTGGGGAAGAATGTCTGAAATTTCCCTCCAAGGCCTCATTACCGATGGAGTGTGACAAGTAGGATCTGAAACCCTCCTACTCTGTGGACACATTCACCAGATGATATCATCATTGCAGGCTGTCATAGTTTAATTTTCAATCGAAGCCTCAGTGGATGATATTGAGTGGTCAGATAGTAGGAGGGTTGACTGTGCACTGTGTGGATACATTTACAACATAATATCATATTGTAGGCTGTCATAGTGCAGGCTGTCATAGTATTTTTTTCAATCAAAACCACAGTTGATGATATTGAATAGTCAGACAGTAGTATTATTAAATTTCATATCTATGCAAAAAATAGTTTTAACCACTTCATGTGGGTTGACGTGTAGACATGCAAAATATTCTGGGTAGAAATATGGTTGACGCTTATAAATATGTTTGACGCTTATAACTTCAGAGTGTCCTCTTTTGGTTGCGGTTAGTTGATCCGCTGATGTGTAAACACGCCCTTGTACAATCCATTACTTTGAAAGTTATGGACAGTTTTGAAAATTAATACCATGCAGAGAATCTGTAAATGTTTTAATACCGTCAGGAAGTTGTCAAGTCATATTCATCGTTAAAATTAACTCACAATGGATTTTATTTTGACTTAATTTGACCTAACTTTATCTTAATTCTTCTTAGTGTCCTGCAGTAAAAGGAAATCCTAATATTGACACGATAAGTATCCCGCCTTAAAATGTTTTGACCAAGGCCCAATTTTATAGAGCTGCTTAAGCAGAGAATTATGCTTAACAATATCCTGATAAGCAAAAACAAGTAGGGTACCAGTCACATATAGCACATGTGATATGGTATTTTAGCTGGTAACCTTATTCTAGTAAGTATAATTTTATTGTGCTTAGCTGCTTTTTGTGCTGAAAAGCAGCTCTATGAAATTGGGCCCTGGACCAGATGAAATGATTATTCAGAGTTTATTTAACTTGTCTATGTCAGAACATTGATTCTGCCTATAAATAAATAAATTCAATTTTCATAAATATTTGTGTGTACAATGTACATTGTGAATGAACTTGCTGGTTTTATTCCCCTTGTTGAATTTAGAAATAGACCCCTTGCATATGACGCCTCACTGAAGCAAAAGGAGGCAGATCATTGGATGATAGCTGTTCTTGGTGCATAAAAACGCCCGCGTGACCTCAGCGTACCAGTAGCGTTGTGTGTCTATGCAAGGGGTCTATATTCCTCGCTTGAGGGAGGTACCAGAAACAAGTAATTCAGTATACTTGTTTTTTTCCTCCCAACACATCTCTGAACAAAATGGAGGGTAGACTCCTTACATTGACTGCCATTGTTTAGAGGGTGCTCTACGTAGCAACCAGTTGTTTTATGGTCTTTGAATCTGTCCAGTTTATTTCCACTGCAATCCTCGTTTGTTTCTTTTAATTGTCAACTGTTTATCTTCTTACAATTTTAACTTTTTACTGGTACTGTTTTCAAAAGGAGTCTGAAGTGTACAGTGTGCCGAGTTAATTGTATGTGGTGCTCTTCAAACAATTGATGATTAGATTGATTGCAAGTGTCAAACATTGTAAACAATGCATATTTTCCAGCCAATAAGGGCCAGTGAGGGCGCTGTTCGAGCTTTTGATGTCATAAACACACAAGGGGTCTATAGACCTTATGCATATGACGTCTTTTCAGTAGGGCGCCCTCGTCTAGAGGTCAAAAGGACGTTGTTCATTGGCCAGTCATGTGCGCCTCGCGTACAAATCTGTGCGTTTCCATTGTTTCATCATCAATTTACATGTACCTCTAAGATGGCGGCTTAATGACGTCAATGCATAAGGTCTATTGGAATGCATTAGTCTTCCCCATAACAATGACGCACAAGCCCCTTAAAATCAAACAGTCGATAGACGGAGACACAGTAAATTGGAATACAAAGAGAAACATTTTTTGAAATCAAAACTTCTGAAACATTTATTGTGTCAATATTTATATACAATTGGATTTTGTTTGGGTGCACAATGTTATTTACAATGTTTGAACATGTGTTGTCCCTGTGATTGAATGTCCCAAGACTGTGTTCAAATAGAGTGACTTTGGCTATTGGATCCGATGGCACACAATCAATGAAGTAATAGGCCTTTGCAGTCTAAAAACCAAACCAAAGCAATAAGTCATCATGTTTGCTGCTAATGAAAATATCTTTCCCCATTACAAATGGTCACACTCCAATACAAATGGTCACACTCCATGCAAACCTTTAAAATTTAACATCCTTTCCATGCAGACACTTATGAGGGCTCTTTTTGTTTTGGGGTTTCTGAAATGCAATGATTAGGCCAGAACCAGAACCTATTAATAAATAAAAGTATACTTTTTCCTTTTTTT
>CM021527.1:23895326-23912565 GCA_010994315.2 Pisaster ochraceus
CCATACGACAGAGATGGTATCACTTCCAAGTATTTTTGCACAAAGAAGGGAGAGTACAATTAGCTGTTTATCTTTCTAGTCCTATATCCCATTAAAAGGGGATTATTTATTTGATGAGCTTGTAGACAGTGGACATTTTGCTTGTAACTGTCTTCAGTTCACAAGTTTTTCTGTACATAGTTTTTTACAGCTGGGAATTTGTAAATAGTAGTTGTAAATAAAGAATTGGAAATGCAGCGTTTTGCACAAAAAATAAAATAATATTTTCTGCCAATTTTCTATACATCAAGGTAATGAATTCATGACATATGCAACATTTTTAAGAATCCCAAGTCAACAGACTTATTCTTATCCAAAGGCTGCTGTGTGTTGACTTATAGGCTTAAAATAAATCCAGTTATCAGAAAGATAACAAAATAAACAATAATAACTTATTTCATGAAAATTTGTTTATGAAAATCATTGGCATTTTTTAGAAAGTTTCTATCAGCTTAATGATTGTGCGGGACATACCAATCCTTAATCCAGAGAAATCATTTTTGACTTAATAAATACTGAAAAATTCAAGAAAATAACATTTGAAAACCCCCATAATCACCATTGCTAACTTTGTTTGCTGCAATTGAAATAAAGCACAAATTGATTGAACAAAAAAACCCACAAGATAATCTAATTTGATGACATTTTTTTATAGGCCTGTTTTAGGGCGTGTTTATTGAAAAATTATTGGATGGAAATAAAAATTACTCCACCAAAGTTTAAAAACCAAGGATGTAATTAACCATTAAAGGGGTGTGTTGTCTTCTGATCGTGCGCTTTGGGCTGTAAATGTGTTGTTTGGAAATGATTATGGTTGGAAAGACATTTGAAAAGTAGAATATAATGATTCACATAAATATCCCTTGAAATTGTGTGGTTTTTCTTTAATTTCATTACAGAGCAATGTCTGCTATTTTGTAGAACTAACCTTGTTACTCTACAAAAAGGCAGATCATACATTTACATCTATTTCATATGTTCCACTGGTTGTTTTTCAAGGGGCAAATTTATGTTTTTAAAATCACTACCCACTAATTACAACACATTGTATGTGTTTCAGTGCATGAGTAATTCTAAACAGCAAAAGTTTTAGAGATTGGAAGGCAATGTGCCCCTTTAAAAGATTGCATCATGTTTATTTGCACTAGAAGTGATATGATGTCCCACCCAGCTGTCATGAACACACAATTCAGTAAAAAATGAAGGTCATTTCTATAAATATCCAGCTGATTGAACCCATTGTAATCATTGTGGTTTCCCTTTCACTCACTCCCACACGTTATGATTTTAGTGCTTTACGTTTTCAAGAACAGAACAGCTCTAAAGTTGTATTAAACCATTTTACGGTTGAGTAATCTATGGGAAATATTTTGAAGAGTATTAAAGGCAAAGTATACCTTTGGTTTTTGGAATGGTTTGGTTGTTTTAATCCTATGTACAATACAACTAACCTGTAAAAGTTTCATTCCAAAAGGTGGTCGTGTTTTTGAGATATCGCCAAAAATCCAGAGCAGATTTCATGTGGGGACACACATGAAATCCCTATAGGAATACATGTACACAATCTGAGAAACATTTCGACAGAATTTTGTTTGATAAAAACTGATCCCATTTTCCATAACCACATAACAGTATTTTGAATTGAAATGATTCTCAAAATGCTTTACACTATCTGTACTTTTAACCAAGTCATTTTTTAGTGCCATTAATTTTGAGCGATTACCAAACGTATACCTTTCCTATAAAGCAAAGTGCAAAAGAGGCCATGGGCATTTCTATAAAAAAATGTCTGGTCAGATGTTTTTAAAGTTACTCCAGCCACGATTATTCACAGATGCAACAGAGGCAATTGCCTCTTGTGCCCCTTGAAATATTCCAGTAGAAACTGTCATTTCCCTCTCTAAAATCTGCCTTGCCTTTGTGAACGTGGCGTGTCGTGGCGGAGCAGTTACGAGCACCAGACTCAAGCTCTGGTGATTCTGAGCAGCAGAATGTGGGTTTGAGTCCCGGTAAAGTATCTTGTGTCCTTGAGCCTTGCACATAAAAGAACACAGAACACATTGTAGAAGAGAAAGGGTTAATCCCAGTGTTTCTGGTTCACATAAAAAGCACCCTTATTTACAGGTTTCCTCAGGCTCGCTAGCTACAGCGATTAAAGTTCACTTATAAGGCATCCTTGGTTTCATTACCAGAATTATATAATCATAACAACAGCCTGGTTTGTTAACTCCATTCAAGATGGCCCAATCTACGTCAGGCATTTGAGCACAATAATAGTTCGATGAGAAAGTTTGGCTACAAAAATAATGACAGATGGTTTTTATTCTGAATGTTGGTAAACTGTATGTGTCACAATTTCTCAGGAACTTTGATAAAATTTGAAAATATAATTTTGTGAGTCTCAAATTTGTGTAGCCTTAAAATGGTAGTCATTAAAATTAATCGCCCAGCTGTACTGTCACGTTTAAAAGGAGGGATTACAATGCTCATTTCTCATGCTACATATATAAGGAAATAAAAAAACAGGATTTACATTTGCCACATCCTAAATGTAGTTATCCTGTTTGATGGTTGCTGGCTAAACAGATTTGTGCATGTAAATTAATTTGTTTAAAGGTAGGGTCATAGATTTTTTGTCTTCAACATAATCCGACCATTATTTGTATTGTCCTGTGGTTGCAAATATAATAATGATAATACTAATGCTGATTTATAGGCAATATATACAATAAGAGTCACATGTGAAAGTTTCAGCTGAATACAGTAATGGTATTTTCACAAGACATTGAATCCATCAACGAGGTGACAGCGGGTATAAAAAGCATCTCTGGCCGAAGCAGTTTTCAGTCCATCCACACAGATACAGTTCATGCATAAATAGTTTCTCAGATTCAGTTGTTTTGAGTGAAAAAATTAAACCTGTCTCAAAGCAGCTTATACTATCAACAGCTGCAGTGCTTCTCACCAGTTTTTATGGTCATTAATTTTTGGAATATTTACCAATCTATGACCCTACCTTCAAGCAGAATAACTAAGAATTTTTAATCTCTGAAATAATCAAAAGTCATGATATTGGATTTTGTACATGTGTGCATATACATACGTTGTTCCGGCGTATTGTTTGCCCAACAGCTGTTGCAGATAAACTGTCAATAAATTGATATTTCTGTGTACCTCACTTCCGATCTCACTTCAAGTGCATGAAGTGTATGTAATCCACACATTGTATTGTCATGGACTTGTTTGAGTAGCAGGCTGTGAAATTTTTCATACCAGTACGGAGTGTAACCATAGAATCTGTGACGTAAACAAATCTCAATTACAGCAGCAGAGATGGAAAAATAACTTAAATGGTCTTTTTCTTTGTTTCAATATTGTTTGTAGGTCAAAATGAATATTTCATGTTGATTCTATGTAAAATGCACACAATGTCTCATACATAAACATTACCATCCTTTGTTTAGACTGTGCTGGAATGTATGTAAACCTTGGTTGTACATAGTTGGTTTTCTTCATTGCATGTGATAAAGTAGTTGTTGCGACGAAAGCTCATGCAGATATTAATTTATTGCTAGTTAGTCATTTAAGTGCTACATTCCCCCCCCCCCCTATACATGAACAAGTCTGAACATGTACATGGTCTATAAATCATTGCACAATATGGCGCCATCCTACATCTATTGTCACTCAATACACTCCATCACGCAGTAGCCTGCAATCAACTGACCAAAGTTTGGTAGAACACATGGGGGGCATGTTTATTCCTAGTTACTGCAGGAAAAGTGTGGCATAGTCTTCCGAAGTCATCATTTAAAATTGCTCTCAAAACTCATCCATTTAAAGGGAACGTATACCTTTGGTTTTTGGAACAGTTCGATGGTTGTAATCCTGTTTAGGTGTAGATGATATCAACAATAAAACTAACCTGTGAACATTTCATTTCATAAGGTGGTGGCGTTTTTGAAATATCGCCAAAAATCTGGGGCAGTTATGTCCACGCAGGAAGGATAATCCGTAATTGGAATCACACAATCTGAGAAACATATCTGACAGTAACGTTTCTCAGATTCAAATTTTGGAGATAAAAACTTATGTCTTTTTCCATAACCACATTACTCGATTCTCAAAATACTTTATGCTATTGAAAGCTGCTGAACAAACTGTACTTCTAAGCAAGTAGCCAAGTTTTAAATGCCATTAATTTTAAGGGCGATTACCAATCGCATACCTTCATTTAACGCAGATGTAAACTAGTGATATTCGACATATTATGTCTTTCTCTTGAACTGTTTTTGTATCATGAGCGAGTGCCATGGGTGCCCTTTTGGCAGGTATACATGCTCAAGACTCCATTATTATTAAGCACATGTGTATGTATACCACTGAACCACAATTGTAATTGTAATGTAACAAATTTCAAGAAAATCTCCACTAGACCACAGGTCTTGTAGGTCTCTGAATTCTCAACTGGAACAGAAATATTGTTCACAAGACCTAAAATATGTCTTTTTATTTATAAATAATTGATGAATGCTGAGGTTCGGAAAGCTTTGAAGTATGCTTGGGAAAAAACTAGCCTAGCTGCAAGACTTGTTTGGGGTTGGGGGCTGGCATACATGTACATGTACATTAAATGTATGTACACACACATGTACATATAATTACTGAATTAAGGTCTGGCTAGAGGTTGTTGTAAGCTCTTTTAGGCCAAGTAAAAAAAACACCAGTTGATTGTTCCCGCCTGTATCCATTTTTGAAGCAACATCCTTTAAAACATATATACATGTACACGTTTTTAGTATCCCAAAAGACTTAATTGTTTATGTAATTTTCCTTCATCTTGGCTTAACACTTTTGAAGATTGATTTAATTTACCCATGCATTTTAGACATTAATTTTTTACAAGTTGGCAAGTTTTTAGTCTGGCTCTTTCCTCCTTGAAAGAAATAATAAACAATAAAAAGGTTCCATGCTCCTCTTTTTGAAAAATCTGGGACGATCAACTGGAGCAATTTTGTACTTAGCCTCAAAATGTTATCATCAACAAACTTATTTTGACATTGAGATATTTTCCATTCAACCTGTAATCTTTGTCAACAAATTGTATTTAAAAACTTTATTCAAATTGACTGCATAACAACTTTACATGGTTCTGGTTTCCACCCAAAATATTTCGGTTGAATACAATTATGTGAAGCCAAGCCGAAAAGTCATGAATAGATTTGTTCTGTCCCTCCCACACCAAGTTTATTCAAGGGGCCATTCTATTGTGTGCACAAACATGTCACACACCCATTTCTCTATTCATTAGTTTACAAAAATCTGAGAGTTCACTAGATCCAACTTGTTGAGATCCGGAGAAATTTCACAGCAGGATGATGCCATCATTAAACTTTTTTTTTTTTATCATGGGATGATGACATCCTGAAAATAGGGCGTTGTCTTTCCTTGATAAATTATGTCGGAAAGTCAACATCTTACTTTCATGATGTCGACATGTTAAGATAAAATATATCAGGAAGACAACATCTTACTTTAGGATGTCGTCATCCTGAGATAAAACATCTCAGGATGTCATCATCTTAGGTTTATCATGAAATCATTCTGGAAGTAAAATATCTCAGGATCTAAATATGTTGGATGGCACATTCAAAACTCTGTAGGATTCAACCAGTGAAAATGGAACAGATTTGTCAGATCTTCCATCAAAATGATAGTAAAACCACTTTTTCCCCGATGGAATTTTTTTAACATGGTTATAAATATTTGGGATAAAGCTTTCCAATGCCGTTTTTTTGACAACAATAGGTGGCAGCAGACTATCGGGTAAATCCAGCCTTTTCAGAAATTTGGGCAAGTTGAAAGCTATTAGGTAACACTGTAAAATTACCTGGCATGTCAGCTGCCACCTGGGCCTATTTTCATAGAGCTGCTAAGGCAGAAAATGTTGCTAAATAATTTCCTGCTTAGCAGAAATGAGCAATATACCAAATGGGAAATGTGACATGGTAGTTTGGCTGGGAACTTTGTTCTGGTAAGCATAATTTTGTTGAACATGTATTTAGCATAAAAATGTGCTTAAGCAGCTCTATGAAATTGGGTCCTGGGCTGCAGCATAAAATACTGCTTAACAAATTTCTACTAAGCAAAAAATATTAGGAAACCAGCCCAAAATGGTACATGTACATATGAAATGGTAGTTTGGCTGGTAACCTATTTCTGAATAACACATTTGTTTTACGCTTAGCAAATTTTTGTGCCTAAGCAGCTCTATGAAATTGGGCCCTGTCCCAAAGTTGCCCCAAAAATATGAATATTCAGCAGTTGTGAATTCCTTATCCCCCCCAAAAAAATAAAATAAAAGCTGGATCTTTATTTAATTGTATACACTGTCATTCATGATTGTTTAAGTTTGATAAAATCAAATGATTGTTTTTAAATAAATTACTTTATGAACATGATCCCAGTTTACGAAGTGTACTTACACACTTTTGGTCTGATTTACTTAAGTAAGGTTTCCAAATTGTTCGCACGTTATTAATATCAAAATTGACAGAGGTCTATTTTTGTCTTTCTTATGAAAAGTGAAAACTTTGTACCAATCCTTAATTGTGAGTGATTTACACAAAATATTACTGAGGAAGGTCAAACTGATGTACCATTGAGCACGACTGCCACCATCAACAGATCACATGCCTCATCCACCACCACCTGTAAAAACAAACACTCATTGATAACATTTGGTTCCAAATAAATGGTCACTACTTGGAAAGTATGCCAAATGTTGATTTGGATGGTTAACTTTAAAGAAATTTTAAGTCCTGGAAAATATTTGAACAAAATATATCAAAACAAATGATTGATTGTAGTCTATTTTTTTGATTTACCTTTATTACATTTATTCATATAACAATGGAATAATATTTTGCAATTGTAGCCAATGATGTAGTCAAGTTAAAACCTGTATTAAACAGTAACGAAACAGTCAAATTGTCAACAACGAAAGAAGTAAATAAATAAACAGGAGAACTGAGTAGCTCAAATGAATTGAAAGATAACTTGACATCATCA
The DNA here is from genome assembly GCA_010994315.2 of Pisaster ochraceus. Lineage (NCBI taxonomy): Eukaryota > Metazoa > Echinodermata > Asteroidea > Forcipulatida > Asteriidae > Pisaster > Pisaster ochraceus. The sequence continues at coordinate 23,902,437 of CM021527.1, forward strand.
TTTGAGTCTGACTTTGGCCCAAATAAAGATCAAATCAACCAAGTCGTAACTTAAGCAGAACCTTAAATTACCTGGAACTCTGAATGAGTAGTCCCAGACAGGCAGAGCAGCCCTGCGTTGCTGTGGTGATGGTGTAGTTCTCACATTCTTGCAAGCAAGGTTCAGCAGCATTAGGTGTTCGCTCCTGAAATGATAAATTCTTAGTCTTATAAGAAACAAATCTCTTCAATAAACGCAAGTAAAGTATTAAGTAACATTATGATAACTACTAAATTAGCAGTAAGACCTAAAACACAACATTCAATTTCCGTCAAATTGTTGTTACTGGAATTTTTTTCTTCCTCAAGTTTTGACTCATAGGCACAATGGATAAAATACTTTAAAGAAATTGAAAAACAAAAACTGATTTGGATATAGTACATGTAACAGCAAACGGCCATTAATTTTTGTTTACATAATCTTTTAAAATTACAAGTATGTAATTAACACAAACAAAAAGTCAAATTTAAATAAAAAGTACATTGGTTTTATCTCTGTGCTCCGCTTCTTAAATAATTAGTGTTCTGTCAAGACTATTAGGAAAAGGATGATTGTAAAGATGTGTACAATAAACTTTGATATTGTGCAATGTTTAATTAACTACAAAACTGTTGTCCATCTTTGTACGTACTTGCACAAATCCCACGTCTTTCAATCGCTTTCATGTCTGTCCATCTCTAATCAGTAGAGATGTCCGAAAAAGACTCGACAATAAATCCACTGGTGTCTTAGCAGGAGAAACGAGGCTCTCTTGAAACATCCTATGGGATCAATCTCGAGACCTTTCTCTGCTCCAGCTGTTTCAGCTTCTCCGTCAACTTCATACATTTGGAAATCAGTTCTTCTTTCGTTGCTTCTTGAAGACCTCTGGTGATGTTGTTGTTGTATTCCTCCTCAAAGTTTCTCTGCAGAAAATCCGCATCAGTTCCATCCATGACGATGCCTCTGCTGCATTCGAGTTGAGCTGCATCTTCTTGGGGTGGTTTTGAAGACGGGCGTGGTTCATCGTAATGGTTCACATCGTCTGGGGAGCTTGGTAAACTGCTGTAGTCGGAGTAGATACTTCCACTTCCAGAGCTTGTGGGGCTGCAACTCCCAGGAGAGCTGCTTGGACTGAAGTGAAGATGCCTGGGAATTCCATCCTCCATCCCCTCAGGGAAGAAGCAGCTTTGGTCGGCCAGTCTGGGGTGGTTGTTTGATGCGGGAGTGTGCGTTTCTTCAACGTGTAGTCCCTCGATGTACTGGCTCATGAGGAAATCATTATCGTTACGTGGAGCACCGAGTACTCTGTGGTTACCGCCCCGTAGTGCCCGGGCGAGCAGGTCGCGTCGGTGCTTGGAGAGCCGGTGTTTGTGGACGCTTTTCCCTCGTCGATGACGCCTCTTCCGCGATCGCCGTACCTCATCATCTGTTATTTCATTAGCGCAGGAAGATACCATCAAAGAAGAGGCCATCTCCTGTGTTTTTACAGTCGGTTGTTCCCGCAGTTTCACCCAACAGTTTTCCTCAGTAGATTGCGCAATGTATTCTTCCATTTCGAAATCACACACAAAACTTTGGATTTGTGATCAAAATGCTCTCTTAATACGATTTACAAAGTTACAAACTGATGAAATTGTTGTTGATCGAGTGCTTGATAGTCGTCTCTCTCTTCTTCCTTAGAAGGATGTGCCTCAAAAATGAGCAAAATATCTGATAAATGAATGTGCTTGCACGTTGTACTTGTCTCTCCGCTTTCCTAACGATTAATGCGCGATTTAGTGTTTGGCATCCGAATATATATAAACACAAAACACGGTCGACGAGGAACGCATCATCATCGAACGAATGCGCATCGTACATGTTCGTTGTTACTACGTTTTATGAATGAATGAAGTTGTAAATAAAGCTGACGTCATGGTTTCCTTTTGTTGTGATTGGCTTCCGTCTCACTTGAATAAGTAGTAGTCTAATACCCTGCGGCCAGTTATGCATTCAACTGTGTGAATATACGTGAAATGCTGTTCTAGGTTCTAGACAATGCGTGCGCCAACATTACAACACAAACATTATAACTTCTTTTTGTAGGACGAAGAAGGCTACTATAACGCCATATGAACGCCTGCTACAAAAAAACTAGTAAAAATCTGAAATCCCTAGGGTAGGCAAGTGATTGCGAGTACGACGTATTTTGTAAGTTTTTAGTTTCCTGAAGTTGCATTTTGTTTATGCTTAATTTAAATTTATGTTTTTTCAGATAACGTGTTTTCTATTAAGGACAAATCACGAATACTCTGTGCTTCTTCATGCATCATAATGATTGGTCTTGGACGTTTTGGTACTACTGCCTAACTAATTTATAAACTAGTAAAATAGTAATTGTGCCTGAAGTATTGAGGGCGCTCTATCTACACTACCTACGCACTACTCTACTCACCACTCACTATATCTCCTAAATCGGTCCCCTAATTCCTATCATGCCTATGTAGGCTATAGTCTTTATATATCAAGGTACTTTTATTTATAATTTACTACACACATTAGTAAATATAAGTTGTACTTCTGCTGTGGTTGTATATAGTATCAACAAAGTCAAATTTAATTAATTACACATTTCCTTGTTACAAAAGTTAGAAATATTTGGGAAAAGTTTCCATATCCAGCCACCACTTTTTCATTCGTTATGAAATAAAATAGTATCTAATTTACTCAAATGAGATATTCCTTTGGGTAAAAATGAGTGAAAAAGTGGTGGCAGGATACGGACATTTTTCCAATATTTGTTCCGCCCAACTATACTTTACTAATACTAGTTGGGACTGGTCCCAACTTGAGTGTTAAAAGTTGGGGTGCCCCAACTATGTTAGGATTGCAGTAAACACGGCACAGGCACAGAGTACCCCCCCCCCACATCCATGAATAAACTAAAACAATAAAATAGGTTATTAAGACCACTTTAGTACTCAAATGCTCAAGAATATTTTAGATTAATTCGAATTTTGGTGTTCCGAGAGAAGGAAAATTAAATGCTTAATTAAAGGTATACTTTGAGACTGTGGTCGCTGTCAGAACCCTCTACAGACAGTAATACGCCAAGTTAGCGGTCCATTATGAGCGATACTATCATTCAACCAAAGGCTATTTCTCAACCTCGTCTTGGGCACCGGCTTGTGACCGGCTTTAGCTCCATGATCAGTTTTGACATAGTTTGTACAGAGCTGAGACCCGGGTTTGAAATAAAGAATCTTGTTAGTTAATAAATCCTTCATGCGTTGCATCAGCTTGTGCGTCTGCAGTAGTGTCACACAGCAATCCATGCATGATCGATCACGGTATCTTGTTGAGCTCTATGGGTGATCCCAACTATAGTTAGGACACCCTAACTTTAACACTCAAGTTGGAAGCAGTCCCAACTATAGTTGGGATGATTGTCAAGTTGGGACGTAACAGTAACACCATCGAGGTACATGTGTTGTAGAATAGACCTCCATGGATTCACAGTGCAACCAATACCCTTTGGCCTAGTTCAGTCCAAAGCCGTAGTCACAGGCCTAAAACTTAAAACTATTATTAAATATTAATTATGAATTATACAGTTGATAAAAGTGATCAACTGAAAATCACAAAAGCTTTTGGCATTTGCTTGGTTTATTAAAAAAAACACACACACAAAACAACCAAAAAGTTCAATAAAAAAGTTTGCACTTGTTTTAAACGATTTTTAGCTTTCAGCTCATTATCAGAATATTATCCAACACCCATACCTATTGGTGTAAGAAAGGAGTCTTCTAAATAACTTTATTTCCAGCGGTAACCCAGTACAGTAGCCATGTACAATGTACTTCAATTGTGTCACCCAGTAGTTCCACTTAGCTGCATAATCACATTATGTAATTCAGCAGTTCTCTGAAACCTTAACCCCTCCTCCATTGTGTTTCCCAGAAAATCACAGTAGCAGTGATTAGCGATGCATGCAGCATGCAGCTTTTTACTTTGGATTTAACTTTATTTTTGTCCCGCATGAACTGGAATGTAATTTGCATTATAAAGAAACATTTCAAATTCACAATAGTTGCTAGGGACCTGCGTTGACAACAGTCAATGAACAGCTGTACTAGGCTTTTATTGCAAAAGAAAATGAGAGAGAGAGAAAGCAAGCGGTCAGATGATTTTTGAATCTAGCTTGAGCTACATGTACATGGTGTGAGAAGGGAGATTGTCACTAGGCATAGCGACACACAGCTTTAGCAGACAGAATTATGGCAGCGACTGTATTGCAGGCAATATTAATTGTCTACTTTTATTTGAGAGAGTCTTCAGGGCCAGTGTTGCTACATAGAGATTAGAGACACACCACAACATAACAACCATGGTTCTGAAAATTTTGAGCAACAAGCCCTGCGGTCTTGTGGATTTTCCCACCATATTCCAGCCGCCTGGTATGTATTGATCCACCCGACAGCCAAGGGAAGTTGGACCCTCTTCTGGTCACTCACTGATGCTGAATGTGACTACTACTTTTGCACTCATTTAAGCAATATCTTATTTGGATAACTAAGATACTATTTTGGGTTGCAATGAAATGAGTGAAAAAGTGGCGATCTGATTCGGCATCTTTTCCGGAATTTCAAATGCAATCACCAGTATACATTTTAACGTTGATTGAACTTCAAAAAAGAGGCAGGAGTTTATGTTCCAATGGAGACAGTGCTTTATATACAGAGCTCAAGTTTGGGAAAAAATCCACAATCCAGAATGTAAATGAGTTGAACTTAAGCACTAATAGAAGATCTATCCTTTTATTTTCATGTGTAAGTGTACTTCAATTGAAAGATATTTACCAGATTCATAGTCTATTTTACAAAGAACAATATTATTATTCAAATGGGGAAAACCCCCAAAACCATATGGTCTTGTCTGGTTGGAGTTTACTGGCCCTGGGCCTGTGGTCCTGTGTTATTTTTTAGGCCTGCCACACCGTGGTATTTGTAGTACAACTAACAATTCATACATAATTTTTTAATAAATCAATACAGCAGTTACAGCTGTTGTAAATATATTTTATGAATTCCAAGCAGGTGTTCATTTTACACAGAAAACCAAGATAAACAAGCAGACACACATACACTTTTCGCTGCTATGATCACTAGTTTTTGCATGAGGCTTGTGGTGTAGTTGCAGTACACATTGTCTAGCAGACATTTGTATAAATAGTCGTAGTATATCATCACAATTATTGCTATCATGTCATACCAGGTATTACAATAATTATACAAATTTGGGAGGCTTATGATTCCTATTCGCTGCTGAGAAGGACGGGGCTGCAACGTGTTTGAGAAGCAAGCATGCGAGGGCGCCTGTGGCAGCCAACTACCTTTACAGAGTATGACCGCAGGGCATGGACAGAGATCAAAAGTGTTTGATATTTTTGTTTTGCCTAACACTGTTCTTGCAAGGGCAAGGCAGTCTTTCCTCGGTGAAGGAAATGTAAATTTCTACTGGGAAATTTCAAGGGGCATGGAGGCAATTGGCCCCAGATCTGTTGCCTCTGTGAAGTATCAGGCCTGGGTGTTTTTTTTTCTCCATGGTCTGGAGAAATTTGAGGACAACAAAACATTTCTTCAAATAAGCATTTGCTGGTTTTCAGAGTTAAAGACTAAGAATACTAGTTCGCGAAAACCGACCAAGTATTGATGGGTCAATACCCTCGATTCTGATACAGAAATCTTTAGTTGTTCACACATCTAGTACTCCGTGGTACTTATCCAGTTTCTTTCCCATGTACTGACTCACTTTGAAATTGTCATTTTTAAATCCAAATGGTTAGCGTAACAAATATTGTTTGTAAAATTTACACTTTGGTATCGTTACTTCTGTGTCAGTGGAGGGAAATGCTCCTGGTTATGGTTGCTAGTGAAACCAGCATGCAGGTTAATTCATTTTCAATTCAATTGACCATTCTTTCCTAAACAGTCGGTACTTGTGACTCGGTATTTTGGCTGGTAACCTTATTCTAGTAAGCTTAATTTTTTTCACAAACTCTTGACAATTATATTTTGTGCTTTTGCCACTCAGAAAGAACTCTTTCAGAGAGAATATTCTTGGAGGATAACAGGATCTCGTCGAAGGACGCTCAATGCAGATGATGAGTCTGCTGGTTGCGCTGGGTTGTCCTACATGTTCCTACGTAAAGTAGCCATTATGCTCTGCAGAAAAATGTGGAGAATAAAAAGTAAGTCGTTATTAGTTAAAGGGAGGGCCATAGATTGGTTTTTGTCAACTTAATGCATTTTTTTTTTGCAAAATTATAAAGAAAGATGCAATAAAAACCACATGTGAAAGTTTCAGCTGAATACAGTGTTTACTTGCTAAGAAAACGGCCAAAAACTATCGCAGTATTTTCACAAGAATGTTGTATCAATTGACGTTAAGTGAGGTGACAGCGGGTACAAACTGCATCTCTGACACAGCATTCGTGAACAGACACTAACCCTGAGAAATCTGAGAAACGAGTGCATGCATGAATCGCTTCTCAGATTCAAATTTGTGCTGTTTTACACTACCTCAACATAACTTGAAAGGTGTGCATAACATAATTGGTAAGGTGGTGAATATAAAAGTTCCCAGTTTTACACATAACTTTAAGGTATAGGCTAAAGGTGCTCAGGATGTAAAACTTCCCCTGAAAAGTTTGTGCCTTAAATTGCTGTCGTTTGTGAGAAAATAGATTTAAACTTGCGAGTCCAAAATCCAATGTTTGAAAACAGTGAAAATAGATGTTTTATACTTTTAGAGCTATGTTTTGTATAGCCACTTTGTTGCAATAACAAGCAACATCCCACAGATGTCATCAAAGTATTGCGATTTTGAGGAACGCCGGCAACAGCAGAATTGTAGCTATATTCTCAAAATCTTGAGGTTGGGGCCTAATTTATTGGTCGATAAAATACAAAAAAGTGTAAAAATATCAAAATTACTATTAAATGAAAAACAAACGCTTTAGAAACAAGTTTACATTCCTGTTAAAAATTGTCTTTTGCTCAAGTAGCTGTTTCAATATTTTTATTTGCAGTTCATTATCAAGTGTTGCTGCTTCTCAGTGTTGGACTGATCTTCATTTGCTTGTCTCGGATCTTCAGTAGTTCCACAGCGAGCGAGCCACATCTAAGTGTACAGAAAAACATCCAGATTCGTCCCACTTCATCAAAGAGTACGTAAACAAAAAATTTCATCTGTGAAAACACTGTCTTACAAGCACTAGATTTTAATTGACTGATGAGCAAAGATTGTTGAGAGACGATGGTGCAAGATGGGACACTTGGGCTGAAATGTGAAATGTTCACTGGATGCCATTTCAGAAAGCAACTCTCTTGGCGTAACAATAGATCAGTGCAGACAATCACCATTGCTATTAATGACAAAACATTTGCTTGCTGAAATGAGTAATTGTTCTCTTTTGAAAATATCTTTGCCATGAAACCCTGACTTGACAAAGCAAAGAAAACAAAAGTTCTTATACTTAGTTCCAGGATTTGATTTCATGTGAGAATGCACTCACCGTGATTCACAGAACCTCGGCCTTGAGCCATGACCTGGAATCTCGCGTGGGCATGGAATTTTTTTTTAATAGTGACGTGAAATGATTAAACATTTGGTGGTGTTTATTTGCAGAGGTTAAAATTGTTTATGAAGAGACCACAAAATGTAACAACAGGCAGACATGTCGACAAGGTCAGCTAGCCTTCCACCTTGCATCAGGAATGGAGAACACGGGAAAGCCTTATATATGTCTCAACGGTAAAGTGTAAGTAGTAAGAAAAAAAATTGGGGGTGGAACCTGCAAACGCAGGATTAATGTTCCAGCGCTCTACCAACTGAGCTACCTATGTTGTCTGTTACCTCTATTTTGTCAATATCTTTGTTCGGGGGTACCAGTCATGAGCCATTCAACCGCTCTAGTACATTTTTCTTTGTTCAACCCAAAATTTGTTATAAATAATTGACCCAGTCAGTTTCCCTTGTGGTTTGTTACTTGACAATGAGAAAACCAAAATATAATTGGTCCTGGATATTAGGTGTATAAATTAAATTATGTTGCAATGGCACAGTGTAAGTGTTGAGAAATCCTGAGTCGTATAAACTCAATGATAAAGTGTAATCACTTCGAAATACTAACGTGTAGAAACTTGTGGAGGTGGGTGGGTTTAGGTTGGGGGAGTAAAGATATTGTGACTTCTCTTGAAATTTCACAAATCAGAAAATAAAATGATTCTCAACCTTAGATCAGGGCCCAATTTAAATAGAGCTCTCTTAAGCAGATAACAGTGCTTAACATCTTCCTGCTGAGCCAAAATAAGCAGGATACCAGTCACTAAAAGTACATGGTGACATTGTATTTTGGCTGGTAACCTTACTGTGGTAAGCATATTTTGGCTTTTGTTTAGGTACTTTTTGTGCTTTGAGCAGCTCTATGAAATTGGACTTTGATTTTGGTATGCAACAATGATTAATGCATTATCAACCTGCAATGAGTGCATTGAAACAGATGTGTGGAACAATCGTGATTGGAGATTGGAGGGACCTGTTAGGGTGAATTGCTTAAATAAACAAGAGGTAGCTAGAGGTTGAACCCCGGATAACCCTCAAAAACCTCAAAACCTCAAGGCTAACATTGAGTTACTGCCTGTTCAACTTTGCATTTGTCCCTTGCTAGATTTTATGTTCAAACTAATGCCATTTCTTTAAAGTTTCACCCATCCTATTTTGGATATGACCTCTTCTAAATCTTCACAGTTGTACGCAACTGGCAACTGGAAACAAAATGTTTACTTTTCAACATGTTTCATATTGTGTAAGAAATACTGTATATTAAAAACTGTTATCTTATAATCAATGTAAACAAAATGTTGTTTGTTTGTTTTCTTTCAGTATTTTGAAAGATGAAGAGATTGGACGAGGCCTTAACTTGGCAGTGGTGGATGGTAAGATACTTTTATATGAAGGAATGAAGTTGCAAACAATACATGACAATTCTTGTTTTAACCCTTCTACTGTCTGGCCATTCAATACCATTTCCTGTGGTTTTGAATGAATGATAAACTATACCAGCCTGAAATATGATGTTGAGTGCATCTTCACAGTACACACTCAACCCTCCTACTGTCTGACCATTTAATATCATTCACTCTGTTTTTCGAATGATAGATTAACTATTATGCCAGCCTGTAATGATATCATGTGATGACTACATCTACATAGTACACTGTCAACACTCCTATGTTGTGGTAAAGGCATTAGTCAACCCTCTTACTGTCTGACCATTTTACATCATCCACTGTTGACCATTCAACATTATCCACTGTTTTGAATGAAATAAATATAATAAACAATGCCAGCCTACAGTATGATACATGATATGGTGTACATAAATACCGGAACTGTGCACAGTTTTGCCACCACACACAACCTGGAATGGTTTTAAATGTTTGATGAGCTCACTGGAAAATAGTACCAAGAGTAGGAGGGGTGAAACATGAATAGAAGCTTTATTATTATTTTTTACACGGGGCATTGATATGATTGCTTATACCACCAACTGATTCTATTTAATTGTTAAGTACCTAAAATACTTAACGGTATAATTTAAAGATTATAAATATTTTGTTTTTTTTAAGGTAATGTCAAGGAGGTGATTATTACACAGCATGAAGACACATATGCAGAAGGTGAGTGTGATAACCACTTCCATCCAATGACATGTATAAGGGCCATATTTTTCTAAACTAAATTACGGTAGACGTTTATGTTCACCTGGAATATCAGATATGTGGCGCGTCGTGGCTGAGCGGTTTAGTTCACCAGACCCTAGCTCTGGTGTTGTCAGCAGCAGAGTGTGGGTTCGAATCCCGGTTATGACACTTGTGTCCTTGAGCGAGGCACTTAATAATTGCATTCTGCTCTACCAGCCAGGCTCCTAGTGGATGATACCCATGCCTACATCCTTATGGACTGTTCAGGGAGTAACCCTGTTTCAGCCCTTGAGTAGGTGGCAACGTGGCCCTGGTGACAGTTGATTTGGGTCGACAACCCAAATCAGTTAAGTGTAGACCTC
>CM021527.1:23976737-23992778 GCA_010994315.2 Pisaster ochraceus
CGTATTAACGAGAGTCGACTGTACCTGGCTACTGTGTTACACAATGTAGGACCTACAGTTTTGATGTAAAACATCCCAGCTGGAATACATGCAAAGTTTCAGCTTGATGCCAAAGTTGTCCTGTGCATATAAACCTTGTAAAACATTACTTTGGTAGTGATATTGTAGAATTGATTTGTTGAAAATTTTATCCATATATGACCTTCCAAGACAGATGCAAAAAAACATTTGATTGCAGCTCGCTGATATAAGTGGTCAAAATTGGTACCCAATAAAATAATGTTAATGATGTCATCATGACATCACTGCAAATATTACAAGACAATGCAGTTGTCTAACAGTACACCAAGTTTCAACTTAGTTGGACGTGTGGTTCAGTGGATACAGGGCTTCCAAAAGTGCACCGTTAGGGCAATACCACGTGACACATGAAGACTTCATTAATCTATGACTCTACACATAAGTTGACTGCATGAAAGTCATAATATAATGTATCTGTTCACAATTATCTTGAACTGGAATAGATTGCAAGATGGTGAAAAACAAGATACAGGTAGGAAGTTCCAAAAAGTAGTAGTCCAAGGAAAAATTAAGCTAGCAGAATATCAATATCTCATAATATTGGCCTTTAGATCAAAATGGACAAATTGTTCTTGATCCACTACAAGGTCATTTTGCACTCCTGTGTCTAACACATACACAACCATGCTAAGTTTTAGCATGCAATAGTCAAGAGGGATTGGATGAAAGTGCATAGTGAACAGTAACTTTGAATGGTTTAGAACGTCACGTAAGGGTTTGAATTATGAGTGGCATATGACCAACTATCCTCCAATCAAATGACAATGATCTACTTGTACTTGAACATTACATAAAATACTTTGTGACATGCCTGTATGGCAAACTAACTATGTCAACCACTGAGAAAGTTTTACCCTACAGCTAAACTGGCAGTGGGCAATTGCAGATATGATCAAATAGCTAAATTCCAACACAGCATTCTCTGGGTTATATTTCCATGACCAAAACCAGTGCCCAGTTTAACTTTAAGCACAACTTACAAAGCTAAGTACAATACAATTTTGCTTGCCACTAAAAGGTTACAAGTCCATTACTTTGTCATGCATACCAATTGTGGCTGGTTTCCTGCTAAGCTTTTCTCAGCTTAAGTTTGCGACTTAACCATGAAATTGGTCCCAGTTATGATGTTTACCTCTAGCTATGACCAACTCAATCTACACCCAATCTTTTGCACATCTTAACTGTCAAAGCGTACATTTTCAAACTTACTTTTTTCATGCTTTAAAATGAGACTTACAAAAACTAACCCTGGCTATCAGGACACAATTTCATGGAACTGCCTTAAGCAGGAATATTGCTCAACAATATGTTGCTCAGCGAAAATAAACAAGATATTAGTCACTGATGGAAGGTATATGTGACATGGTATTTACAAATCTCCAACCTCACATTAAAATGGTGTAAATTGCTGTTGTATTCGATAACCTTCCTGTGCCAATGTTCAAAATATCAGATGACATAATTCTAAGAAAAATGAGTATGTAAACTTTTGTGAGGGGACATTTGGTTTACTCCTGACTTTCAATTTCAATCAATCATATTGTCTGGTTGTAAGTCAAAGTTATAGGTCAGTTATCTTCAACAATTACTCTGACTTTAGCTCTTTAAAAATCCAGGGGGCAATGTGTTTTTCCCCCAAAAACATGGTTGAGAACCACAAATCATGACTGTTACTGTATACTGATATCACTTGAATTGGGGATATTAAATACTCCACACTTAAAGGGTGAAGTTTCATACCTAAAACATTCACACTGAACGCGATGGATGGAAAGACAAACGGAATTTGGCATTTCATAGGCTCACTAAGCTTTGCAGCATGCAAAAAGAAGGTCTAAAAAGGAGAACACAATGAAATACTTTTAAAACATGAATTCTAGAGTTAATTTTCTCAAACAATGAACAAGCAAAAAATACTACATCTCATAGGGAGACATTCAACAAGATAAAAGCAAATCACAAAAAGTAAATCCTAATCATTCTTAAAAGCTGGTGAAACAGGGAGCCGCACCAACCATACTTCATAACCACCTTGGCTAACTAGGCACCCTGTCCAGCTTTGATAGTCTACTCAACGGCCTTACATGTATCGAACCAAGCATGATGTACAGTGCAAAAAATAATTCTTGGATAAACCAATAACTTTCCAGCTGCACTACTAAATCAATTCAAATTTTGCCAAATCTCTATCTAATCTTTAACATCTTTATCTAAGCAGTTACTGTGACAAAATAGAAAATATAAATTTCTGCCCCCAAAACTGAAACTGTTCTGACGCTTCAAGCAGATGCATAATTGGCTACGATGACAAAATTGCATTATCTGCACAACAACTGATAAACAAAAGTATACATCAACGTCAAGTGATTGCGTTGACAACCAGCCAATTGCCATGGTCAATCATTCTGTTTCAAAGTTGGACACAACGCAAAAGTGACTGCATATGGCAACCACAGACTAAAGACATTTTTGGGTTGAATGGTGTACAATGTTAGCCTGAAGTGTGCAACCACATTGCAAACACACCATTGTCTTACAAATAGAGAGAGTATTACAAAACATTTTTTCAGTTTCTACTTTCACCATGCATGTAGAACAGCAATGAGAAGTATGCCTTTTAAACAAGTAGTATTCTAAAACGTAGGCTGCAATACATACAGTTATCTTACAAAAGTTGGCCCCAAGAGGCTCAAATCTATGAAACCTAATGTATATTTTTTTTACAGAACTTAGAAAAGCACTGAGTATACAGTCCTTTAACACATCAAACTAAACTACTCAGCAAAGATCAGAGTAGACTGTCATAACAACAAGATACTGTGGGTTTCAACTGAACTACCCAGAGAAGATCAAAATAGACTATCGTGGGTAATACAGTCGACTCTCATTAATACGAGCTCGGAAGATACGAAACGCCGGTTTATTCAAGGTATTTCACTGGTCCCGTACTGTTCCATGCGTGTTTCTATGTCTTAAAAGACGGAAGATACAAGCATGGTCGTAACGAAAATACAAGAGATTTTTGCGGCCCCATGATGACAAAATGTATTGTTTTTCATACTTTTGTAGCGAGATCTGAAAAATATTGTTGCATGAAAGCTTACCATTCAGTCAAGGTTCGGAAATTACATTCTTGTTGCCAAACTATTTATCGGACCGGCTACGCGGTTCTGTCCGATCCGAAAATCAGAAACATTTCGCTGGTAACCTATGCTTGAAATGCTAATTCGCTTCCACGCTGATGGCTACCAGGGAAAACAACGTTCAGCATAGGCGCTTAGCGGTATCAAATCTGTCACATCACGGTCACATGAACGGCAAGTTTGACATAAATTTGTTATGATTTTTATCTTGAGTTATACAAAATGTTAAATTTCTATGATCATAGTCAACAAAAATGCATTTATCATTGATATTTGTGTGTACAGGATGCTCGTAAGAACTGTACTAGGAAGCAAACCGCTCCGTTCTAGCCTAGAGACCTGTGTGCAGTGCATGCACTATGACGACATGTGTATACATATACGTGTAAATAGTGCGCTGCGTTTAAGAGGAGGTTCGGATAATACGAGGAAAACGGGCCAGTCCGGCGGACCTCGTATTAACGAGAGTCGACTGTACATTTAAATCATTCATCAGACTTACTTTTGAAACATGATACTGATGGGAAACCTGTATACATGTATCATGTATTTGATGACTATTCTATTTTGGGGGGTAAAGACAATAAAGTTGAACTTACCAAGAAAATGTGTGTACTACAAATTAGTCAGCCCATTCCTGATGTCTACCCACGTCCTTTCTATTCTTTGGTTAAAGCAGCTCCTAACACAAATCACATTTCCCTGCTGAAACCAGGCATTAGCTCCAAGATTTGAGCAACGTCTCCATTTTAACATCTTCGAACCAACCAAACTCATGAGGGCATACCTTCAAAAGGAAAAAAAAACCTGCTCATGTATCATTCTTAAACAAAAAGACCTAAAGTTGTGTGCAGTCTAGAACTGACTTTCTTTTATTAAAGATAAAACTATTTAGTTGACTTCAATAACGGGACTTGAACGGACGACCTCCAGATTAATGTGCCAGTGCTCTACCAACTCAGGTGTCTAGCTTTTATGTTGGTGGTCTCTCTATTTTGTCAATATTTTTGGTCAGGTGTACCACACACAAATGAGTTGTATTTATATCAAAATTCAAACATTTCAAGTGCAAACATAAAATGCCAATACCATTAATTTAAGGGGCACGTTGCCTTCCAATTGGGTACTCTGAGGCTAAAAAGCATTTGATGCAAATTAAAAATAGTTAAAAGTAGCATATTAGGATTAATAAACATCTCTCAATATTGTGTGGTTCTCCCTTAATGAAGTCCAAATTCAAGCCATTTGGTCAAATTTTTCGTGCTTTTTTATGTGTGCGCACACATTGTTAAAAAATTTTGGATGGACTTTTTCTTCTTCTTTTTTGATTTCGGGGGAATTTTGTTTTATTTGCCCTCCCTTTCCCTTGGAAACTTTTCCAAAATTAGCCCTTTCATCAGAACTAGATGACGTTACTAGATGCATCTATGTTTCCAGGGTACCCCAAACCCTAAACTTTCCACACAAAATGGTGTCCACCTGCCTAATGACCACACAGGACGGTGCACACTCAGGAGGTATATGGGGAAGGTTGCGAGTGTTGCTCTTTGATGTATACTGTGCCAAGCAAGGTGCATGCTGCCTCACCAAACGTATGTGCAGTCCATGCATACACACAGAATTGTCCATGCATACTTTATCTGCATGACATAGGGAAGTAAAATAGTATACCATGCGTATATATTTGCATAATTTAGGATTTTTCACCTGGGGTAGAACTTTATCATTCTAGATTACTCCCATTCTTAGGGGGGGGGGAATTATCAGTACAAAAAGAAAATTTTCAATTGGACTGTATTTAAAGGATAAAGTCATCTCTTATGACAACCTCCATCACTTAAATGTGTCACATCAGTGAATGATTACCCCCAACATAGCTAGCGTAGCAAAACGCTACACAAAATGTATCAGTTGCTACTCAAAAATCATCATTTGCTATTCAATAGAATTTAGTGAACACAAATCGCATCAAGGGGCTGATGTCACAAAGAGCTAAATCGGTTTTTACTGTATAAGGATCTTAATTGCTAAGTACTGTAAACTGTGAGGTCACAACACAAATCACTATGGCAATATTGATAACTCATCTTAAGATGAGTCCGGGTACTTTTTTAAATCAACCCCTCTAAATATTTCACTATGCAAAAATGCTTGAAAAAATTTGTTCCCTGAACAATCACTGGTCTAACTGTGTGTATGTTGGACCATAGAGAAAGGAAGATGTGGGTCCTTCCACAATAGTTTGACCAGAGAGAGAACAAACGTCTGTAAAGAAAACAAAAGGCCTGAATGGATTTATTGTGGAGTTTTTTACTATTTACTTCCCATTTTACCATCTTTTTGTGTTTTCTGTCG
Organism: Pisaster ochraceus; assembly: GCA_010994315.2. Classification (NCBI taxonomy): domain Eukaryota; kingdom Metazoa; phylum Echinodermata; class Asteroidea; order Forcipulatida; family Asteriidae; genus Pisaster; species Pisaster ochraceus. The sequence goes on from CM021527.1 coordinate 23,982,317, forward strand.
TTCTGTAGATTGTGCACTGAAGATTAAGCTGCTCAATTGCAGACTGTGCAAACCCCAAGAATGCACTTCACCAGCATTGACTCACAACAGAAACTACGCATGATCCAATTTATTCAAATTTCTAGCCAAAATTCTTTTTTTTTACATCAATAAATATATCTGACACGATCAGACCAGGGTCATTTCACCAGGTTGGGACATTTCACCTGTGTGTGTTATAGTGTTATTTAAAGTTTAAACATAACAAATAAAACTAGAAAGGAGTTTGCAACAAACAAACACTGGGGTTTCGGCTTTGTTGTCAATGTTGAATTAATGTAATAATTAATTTGACACCTGATGACATCACGATGATGAAAACACGTTATTAATAAGCTATAGCGCACAGACCTTGAAATAAATTGTGGTGGAAGAATGCAATGAAATTGCGCGAGAACAAACCGATACTAATATCCCAAAATGCTTCCGTATTTAATAGTTTGAGGACTCTCCACATGCAAGAGGGCGCTATACAGGTTTACCATTAACTGTAGAAGCGAAGTAGTGAACCAAAATGAAAGGTAAAAAGGTCGAACGATGCCATGCAAGTGCACAATGGGCTGTGTGTGGCACTGATCTACACTAGATCAGTGGTGTGTGGGCCAGGTATAGCCGTATGCAGCGTGTTACGATGCCTAGCGTGGGAAGTAATGGCTGTGTGGAGTGCAGACCGAATGCGATGTATAGCGTGAATTACGTGCAATGTACACATACGGCGATCTTGCTGGGTTGACGATACTTGTTTTTAAATCATTAATATCGTCAACAGATGATTAAAAACCCTTGATTGAACTGCTGCTTTATCTAAGTTAGAGCACAGGCTTTCATTTGATGTATTGTTTGTGTCTTTTAAGTAAAACATTTGTTACAGCAGTCAGTGATTTAATACAACAGAAATAGACAAACTAAACAAAGTGCGTGCAAATGTAACGAAGACGCCAAAATGTCACAAGACTACTGTGTTTCTGTTACACCTAACTGTTTTTTAATCCTTCCTTTAGTATTCACCTACTACCGCAAACATTTTTCTCGGTGCATTATGTCTCTTGTAATTAGTACATAAAGTTAGTTTGCATAACTGTCCATTAGAGTGTTTAAAAAGGCTGGAAAATAAATACTGGATAAGTAACAAGGACACAGTGTCCATGTAAGTCTAAATGATATATTTGTTTAAATATTTTTGTTAAAATACATTTAAACAGTTAAAAACTTAACCAAATACTTCCACACTCATAAAGGATTTTTTACATGAGAAAATTGAGTAAAATGTAAGGACAAAAAAACCTTTATCATTTGTCTGCACTGTAGTTTTGGGTTTTTGTCACCGGTTTTCCACTAGCGCTTCTGTTGAAGATGCTTGTATATGAGTCCGACATTCTCTGGTGAGAAAGAGAGTCCATATCCATCATGCCAGCACTTCTGACTTTTCTGAAGTTTGTGTCCTTTTCAAAGTTTCTGACAGTTTAATGAATTGAAGTATGGGTTTGCAAAAAAGGGCACGCTACTGATTTAGAATAGAATCCACCGAGCCTGAACTGTCAAACAGGTGATGTTACTTTTCTCATCACAGACCCATAGAAAGGGCCAATCCACTTCTTATCCTTGGCCCCAGCACAATTACAATCCTATATCTTTGCCCACTGTAAATTTTAATCAGCGGGCGTTCTCAATTATGAAACTTACTGATTGAATGCTGTACTTAAGTTGTAGATAGCCCTACTGTTGGAATTTGTGCAAAAACATCACCTACCTTTCTCAAAGCATTTATTAGGTCTCGAGACGACGATAGCAGACGAACCTCGTAGGGAGTAGTGAATGGTGGTCAGTGCATAGTCAGTGTCACCTGGTCAGAGTGGTGGCAAAATAAAATGACCGCTGTAAAAATCATTTCATAATACTTACCTTCGAATGACCAACATACTTCGGGTCTGCAAGACTTCTCCTTTGCACATAATGTTCTCAAATCATCATTCTGTACGTGAACAGTCGCCATTTTCAAGACAATTTAACACTAACAGTTGCCAGAACCCAACACATGCAGCATTCACCTACCGAGTACAAGACCCGCGCTTTTCGTTTTGATATGTCACAATTTTTCCAAACGAGAGGGCGCTATCATCCAAGACGGGTCACTCCCGCAATACGAACCGGCACGCCCCCGCCACGCCCACAACACACCTCTCTGTTAAGGTTACGCTGGAAAACTTGCTGGTTATTACATTTTGCTGCAACCTCTGGTATTATTCGAGACAAAAAGTGATTTTTATTGTCTATGAAACGATGTAGTATGTACCACTTATGCCTTTTTTTTATTTAACTCGACCCCGGAAATGTGCTATAGGCCCATTATTTCAGAAAATACTGAAAAATTGGGAGGTTTCATAAGCAGGTATGGTCAAACAAACACACCTCAGTCAAAACGAAACTATAAACATACGCCATATTTACAGAGGGGCTCTAAGGTCAAATTCAGTTTTGTTATTCACTCATTTTCCTGATAGAGACCTTTTTAGAAAAATGGGAAAACATCAGGTTAAAATGGTTTAAATTGCCTCTATGTTTGGTACCATTAAAGTGCTATTTTAGTCAAAATCTAAAAACGATGCAGTAAGCACAACAAATGCCTTTTTTAATCTTTTGCTGATGAGCTTGTAATTAAGTCGACTTAATAATGTAGTTCTTCATATTGCTCCCAAAATAATTAATACTTATTCTGTTATTAAAAAAAGGAGCTGGCCTACATTTTTTTCTTCCAGCTCCAGTTGACGTCATTGATTTGAAATGGCAAAAGATGTCTCGTCAAAACGGTGACAAGAATTTTCATGCATATTCACATTTTCAATGTGCACCTGTTTAGGTCACCAATGTCAAATAACAAGAAAACAATAAGCAACTTTTAAATCGTATTGTTATGTTTTATTGAATTTCTCCTAAAAGTATTAAAGTATAAAAATTGTAAAAGGTTTTATGAAAATAGACAGGTTTGATAGATTGAATATTGAAATCCTACTGTATTAAAATGAGTTTAATCTTTCTATATAGTGGAAGAAATATATAACATTTAAAATGAAATAAAGTTATCTAACAACTTCCTACTCTGAAAAAAACATATAAAATAACCAAACAAACAAAAAACAAAAAACAAAACCCAAGCAAATACGAAAGTACTCTTTGTATTTGATTAGCTCACAGATATTTGCAGGTTTGAAGAAATCAAAATGGGGGGGGAGGGATGCAATTTTGTATTACAATCTGAAACGGTAAGCCTCACAGTTTTTACACACAATCCCAAGGGGGAGGGGGTAAGCCTTGCAGATTTTACTCAAAATTCCAAGGGGGAGGAAGTAGCCTAGCAGTTTTTACTCAAAGTCAAAAGGTGTGAACCTTGTAGTTTTTAATCAAAATCACAATGGGTAAACCTTGCAGTTTTTACTGAAACCCAAAAGGGGAAACTATTGCAGTTTCTACACAGAATCACAAGGCGTAAACCTTTTGCAAGTCATAATGGGTAAGCGTTGCAATTTTTACTCAAAACCATATGAATGAACCCTTAGAGATTTTACACAAAATCATAAGGGTTTTGCAGCTGTGCAGTTTCTACAAAGTCACAAGGGGGTAAGCCTCAGTTTTAAAATAGCTTATGGGGGGTAAACCTTGCAGTTTTTACAAAAAACGGGAGAGGTAAGCTTTGCAGTCTCAATATAATAAGTAATAATGAATTGTAGAGAACATTTCATTAAAAAAATTATGGGTGTCTAATAACAGTATCACATTTTCAATCTTGGAGACAGCGGCAAGTCATGAGGCCTCAGTTTGCATACCAGTTGATAACGTGTAGCTTAACATCAAGCTCTTGGCCCATCACTTGTGGTAGCGGTTTAACATATGGCTTCGTAACCTTAACAAATAAACAAACCCAAAAAGAAAGAAAATATTATTTCATGGACATCTACTCTAAGAATAATAGGGTAAAACAATCAGGGATGAAATTGTAAGAAATCAAAAGATCAAAAATGGAATGTGAGCACTGAGTGGCAAAATTTTAAGTTCACAAAAATGTTGTTTACATAACTGCCCACCTCGTCTTCATAATATCATTTTATATGTTAGCAATAGGCCCACAAAAACAAAACAAAAAAGACTAAGAAAGAAAACAATCTTACACTGAAACAGAAAAACAATTCTTTCGTTTAGTCCAAGGTATCCTCAATGTTATCATTTAATTAAAATAAAACCTACACTCTCAAGTTTCTGATGTACAGAGCGGCGCCGACCATGCCGTCCGAGGCTTTAGAGGAATGACAACCCATGATATACACAGATTTAGTGTGCGCACCAGCAGCAACGATCTTAAAATTTCACAGCATTTCTTTTCCACAGAACATGCACTGATGAATAGTCCTGGTTATCATGTCGCTTACAAGTGGTTTTTTTTTATTTAAAACAAAATGTTATCGCATAATGCACTATTAGATAATCATTATTGTACACTAGATATATGTGTCTCCTACATAAAAGAAAAGTTGATGATTTGTGAGACAGAAATTATCACATTTCCGAATTCAGCTGAATAAAAAAGGGTTGCTACAAACATGTGGAGAAAAAAAACACTTACATAACTAGCTGTATGTGATCGATTGCCCACTGATCCTTCCCTGGACCATCGTGCTGTGGCTGCCACCAACGAAACCTGACAGCTCTTCCCTTTGCCCTCTCAGGCAGGCTGTAGGACAATCTCTGTGCCCGCTGGTAGTCTGCTGGGTCATGTGATTCTATCAGGTGCCAGTCGATGCCGTTGTTAGCTGTGTATTGCAGGAGGACGGCCTTGTTCTTGGTGTGTGGGGATGTGAGGTTGACAGAACAGCTTGGGTTATCCAGGGTGGTGCTGCCGATTTGCAGGACGAACATGAGGTCACTGAAACATCAAGTTACCATCATCACAACTTAATGAACAAATTCTTTGCAAGTTTTCTTCATATTTTTAAAGCATGCAGAAAACGTTGATAATTGTCAAAGACCAGTATCCCCTCTTTATGTGACCCAACATATTCATGAATTAACAAACCTGTGAAAGTACATGTAATAAGTCATCGAAGCAACAAGAAAATAGTGAAAAACCCTTTCACATGTTTTCACTGTTTGCAAACATCACTTTTGAACTTGTCCTAACTATTTGTGTTACTCATTTCGCAAAAACTATAGCATTTCAAGAAAAGAAATTTACAGGGAAGTGTTCCACCATGACCATCTTTAGAGCAAAGCTTTGTGCAAACATGAATATTAATATACTCCACCTTACTGTGCACACCTTTTCACATAACATTAGAGATTGATTTACCTATTCCGTGTGGTATCGAGCTCCACGGTGACAGCCTCTCTCACCCCACACAGACTGAAATACAGAGACTTGCCATGAGCGTGGGGTACAAGAGCACCACAACCTACCCCCAACCGACCTCCTCTCACTGACGCCCAGGTACCCTGTGAAATACCTCCCTCGAAGTTGTCATTCAAGCGGTAGGGCAAGAGTCGCATTGCGATGCAATCGTCACCTGTAGAAGGAAGAGGAAGGTGAGGTTGAGACACAGTATTACATTGATTGTTCAGCAAAGATAGTCACAGCCCAATTCATCAGTGATCGATACTGGATTGTGTATTAACAGTTTCTATTAGCACAACCTCTTATGGCCTGATTTAACCAACTTTACGTTGACAAAAACATTGCATCTCATAAAATAGCACTTACGTTATGCATAAGTCAAAATGTCACATATCGCTTAAAATAGCCTGGATATACACAAAACAAGTATGCATCAAAATACACTGTCCTTGCACACAGCAGTTTTGGGCAAAAACAATGTTTTTGCACTGACTTGACAATACTGCATTTTGACCTAATATTTTGACCAATTAGGGGGTACTGACCTACATACTGAGGGTCACAATGACATCGTCCATCAGATCCACACGACCCGTGTCCATTGCACATATTGGGACATCTAACACCTATGTACACATCATCAATGGACCACATTGGGGCCATATGACCAGCAGAATGTTGGACCCATCGGAACTGGGTGGAGCTGGAAGAGAACAAGTTCATAGTTTTAATGTACATTACTTAATCTAGTACAATTGCATGTCACGATGATGCTAACGTTTAATGTTAACAGACTATTACGCCCAGTGCATGGTAAACATCGGAGGCCTAATGTGCATAATGACCATGTCAGGTATGTGATGGGCTGTTGGGAAAAAACCTGAACTGTGCAAAAGATTGCTAGCGCAAGGCGTACTTATAAATACATTTATCTTTGGTTTTAAAAGCCCTACTCTGTAATCTGGGGCATTCTATTTGGTTTTATCTTCATGTTTTTAAAAATTTTATGTTGACTTACAAAAAATTGTGTTTGTTTTTTGTTGGTTGTTGTTGTTGTTGTTTTTTGTTTTGATTTTTGGGGGGGTTAAAAAAAAAAGGATTTCTGGAAAAAAACACAGAGTAATCAAATCACTGCCATGTGCAGATAAGTGATGGAGAATAAACAGCACACCTTGAAACTGTTTCCAGCGGCAGAGCATACATCATTCTCTTCCACACACCATGCTGATTAGCAGTGAAGATGCTTCCTCCATCATACACTCTGGGATTGCATCTATTCTGGTCCCCATCATCAGGCAGACAGCTGGGCTTCAGGAGTGTCCAGCGAGGAAAGGCCGGATCCGTGTTGTATTCTAAATTGATTGGGTAGTCAGTGATACAGGAAGGGGAAGTATCTTGACAGCCCACTACGATCTGGGACGTTGGGAGGGAGAGAGAGAGAAACCTGTTACTGCAAGACAAGTGGTTGGGAGCTCCAGAATCAAGCTCTGATGTTTCTGATCAGCAGAGTGTGGGTTTGGCGGTTCATTTTATACATCTTCATACAACAATGTCAAACATCTTCTGCTGAGCTTGGACTGCAGTGAAAGCGCACAATTTCACTGGGACCAGCGTCGTCTGCTTGCTGAAGTAATGTTTCTAAACGTCTTCAGCGCATTGTTTTTTGTGTGTAAAAATGTACAATGAAGCCAGACTAAAATGCTCCCTCTAGCATTGGGAATTGTTATGTTGGTCCCCAGACTTTTTTATTGCTTTGCGTGTATTAATCTACAATGAAACCAGACTTTATTGCGTCCTCTAAGGTAAGGAAATTTTGTCAGAATTCCAGTGTTAGAAAAGTTGGTTAAGGACACCTTTCCCCTCAAATTATAAGAATAGAAACTTTAGATGTTCATAAGTACCATTGGTGGTGCTTTTAATTTCAAAACACAATACAAAACATTATGCAGGATTTGTATAAGTTTCAACTTGTTTTCAGAAAGTCACTTTGGAGTGTTCTTTGGATATAAAATTTCAAACTGCTGTCCCGATCTGAGTACGGAAACTTTCCTGTCCCGTCCCCAGGTGCCCCCAAGAAAAAATCCAGATACATGCACATGAAGGCCTAGGGCCCCCTCCCCCCAAAAGAGCGATCCCTCTCCCCCTGGATAAAAACATTGGTTATGTCGCTGCTTAAATGGCAAATTGATTAGAACTAGTTGAACTCGGCGGGGGAGTAGACAGCCACTCCAAATTTCCGCTACTTTTGCATGTGAATAATATGCTATTTTTGTTAATTATGTGAAAGCATCCAGCTGTTTATAAAATAATTTCACAGGAAAGAAGGGGAAGGAGGGATTGGGGAATGGAATTGCAGTTTTGTAAAACATTAATTTGATTTATTACAATATTTTGCCACAACAAAAGGATTCAATCTCTTTTTGGAAGCTGTGTGGCTCTTAAAAGAGCCGTTTGTTTTGTCCTCAGTTTTTCGTCTATTAGTCAGCCTCTCCTTCAGGTGCCGCCTCAAACTTGTGCGCACGCGCATCCTCAATATTCACAGCAAGTTCACCACGTTTGTTCATGCTTCAAGTTCGGTATTCATTGGTATCGATTATTTACAATAGTTGAAGAAATATCACCAAGTACTACATTATCGACACGATCACTTTTTATGACAAAAAAATCCAGTATCGATACCAAACTATCACTAATCTAATGTTTTACTTTAGTTGATGAGAAAGTTGATCGGAGTTGCTATGCATTTCTCGCCTACGAAAACATGCTCACACGTCAATCAGAACAATATTACAAGGGAAGTGTGGGTATTCTTTTTATTTTCTGGAATAATTCTCCTGTGGATATATTTGTTATTTGTGGACCCATCAAAAATATAGTTATAGACATGAAGAATATAAACGAAACTTCAGCTTTTAAATCAGGTAAAAGTTTAAAAACGGTGACTTCTTGTTGTGATTTCCAGTAGGCTTTTCCATTGTCCAAATTAATCCTTCACAGATTAACTTATGTGGTTTTGAAAGCAGCCAGCCAAAGTTGCATGCCTTTGATATTGCAGCTGGGCTAGAACCATTGTCCACCTCTTGCAGATTATTCCCAGGTTTAAGTAGTGTCTATTGTTAGGTCCCAGAAGCAGAGCCAGGGCTGCAGACTAGGCAACAATGGCCCTATTAAGGAACAGCTTGAAGCTGGGCCAGTAACTCATTCACTTGAACCAGACAAGTGTGAAAGCCAACCTGCTGCTCACCCAGTTTGAGTTTACCAGGGGACGATTGTTTAATAGATCTATCCCCTTAAGAGCATCGGGGAGAGAGAGAGAAACTTTTGTTAGTGCATCTACAGACAAGTGGCTGGTGCTTCTGATCAGCAGAGTGTGGGTTTGAGTCCCGGTCATGGTACCTGTATCCTTAAGCAAGATACTTCACCATAATTTATTTGTCCTTTGGATGGGACATTAAACCATAGATCCTGTGCTCCAGGATTGGTAGTGCATTCGCGTTGTCGGACATTAATTATTACTTGGCTCATGAATGTGCACCAAGTCGAAGTCTAGCTAATCTTACTTATGAATATGGATATTTCTCAACAGCCAACCGCATCAAGCTACTGTATGTTGGTTAGCTTGGACTTTGGAACTGCTGTATATGCACAACATGTCTATCACAACACATTGTGTACACATTGTGTACACCGTGTGTTGATGTGCATAGACGAAAAATATATATCCCGCATTTTTCTGTATTACACACAAAATCTTATCCAAAACACACCTTCATAAAAGTAGTCTTTAAAACTGACCTTAAACTGCAGCATATAATTCCTGTCAATGATGAGCTGACGTGTGATAACAAAGTTGTCCCGCTGGTTGTATCGTTGATTGGACCAATAGAGGGCACTGTCTCCATTGAGACACACACCGTTTTGTACCTGTCCATAGGGATGGAATTCCCACAGATTCTCACTAAGTCCCATGTCAAAGGACTCGGAGAGATGGCTGGGGTTGATTTCAGAGCCACCTGTACAGGGCAATTAACATTGACTATTTATAAATACTGGGACAGTTTATCCATTCATATTGGCTGAGAAGTCAATATGTGGCCATGCTTAAATGTGCAATATAAACAAAGTTAGAAGTGATTGAACATGACCTGACCTTATAAAGTAAAAAGAGGGCACTATCGCAGATTTTACCGCCCAATTTACGTTGGTAGGTCGCTTACTTATATTGATAGTCAGTCAGACATAATTATCCAGTCACAAATTATCTGATACTCTTGATGATGTTTTTAGATTGAATTGGGCTTAATCTTTTGCCAGAAAGAGAGTTAAAATAAAATGAGGTAAATCAAATAGCAATAACGTAGAACTTGGTCTACTTTACATGGGATGTAACTGTTGGTGACGGCGATGTGCAGAGGTGCCATTCGCTGCCAAATCATACCAGAAACACAGGGGCAAGTCCCTTCTCTTTCACGTTCTGGGTTCTTTTACGTGCATTACCTACGTCTTTTCCCATGAAATATGTAAATTGCACATTGCACGTGCACACTAACACTATGTTGGCAAATAGGTGGAACACCGTGCCTGTTGGGGGCGTGGCGCATTCTCATTTGTGCATCTGCCTAGTGCACAACTCTACAATGCTTGCCAAGCAATAGTGTCTGTACGCATGTAATTAGCATATTTCGTGGAAAAGGCTTATTATGGTTAAAAGTGCCATGCTGAGATACCTGAAAGTGCCATGATGAAGTACCTGCGAGTGCCTTGATGAAGTACCTGCAAGTACCATGATGAAGTACCTGAAAGTGCCATGCTGAAGTGCCATGACCGGAATGGAGCCCACACTCTGCTGCTGCCTACAACACCATAGCTTGAAGCCAGTGAAATAGACTGCTTGGCCCTATTCCATACATTGACCTCTTTTTCTTTTAAGCACCCCAGGCATTTTTTACCTTTGAAATTGACATAACTTTACAAAGAGCCAGCATGAGGCAAGGGTAAAGCCATCCAAATTGGGCGGCTACAGTGATGTCCTACACTTCAACA
>CM021527.1:23993778-24004373 GCA_010994315.2 Pisaster ochraceus
GTGATGATAAACAAAAAACATTTTAAGCAAGCATTTCCTACCTCCATTGATTGAGTACTGCAGAAGAACGCTTTCTGATCTGTTTACCGGTGTCTTGCATGATGGCACATTGAATGGACTCCCAATCACTGAATCATACTGCACAAAACTACCGTAAGTTGAAATGAAAGAAAGATAGAGAGATAAATAACAACATTTTTTGAGGATTGTCATTGCAGCAAGAAGGATAAACTGCCAAAATTTTTACATTTAAAAGTAAACTAAGTAAACTAAAGCCATCATTAGGTCAACCCTTACAATGATACCAAACAGTCGGTGACCGACATTTCAGGATGATTCTGTGCCTGAGCTAAGACCGCCGGGAATATTTGTTACGATTCCTTCCAACCTAAGAATAACTGAGTATGATGATGGTAAGATAATAGGCATCAGTAGTCGTCAGAATGAAATCAACAGTCGCAAAAGTAGGAAAATTCCAACTTGTGCTACATGTTCCAGACAGGTGGGAATCATTTGCAGTCAACCTGTGTGTAGTTGTGATGTTGTGATGTTGTGCATCCATATAAGTTGCTGTTGCCATATAAGTAAGAAACAAAATGAAAGCCACTGAAGGAACTAGCAAATCACATTACAAATGGTTAAATAAACACTTTGTCTCAAAACTTTGTGTCCAAATGTACACCGCCATGTTTAAAAAGTCATGTGATTGTACTTTGTCTACGTCACAAAATCACTGAGCTGATCAATTATGAGTGACATGGTTTGTTCAGGGTGTCCCTTGTTTTATGACATTCACCTGATTTCTCTGTAAAAAGTGACCTGAGCATCGATTGTCTGCTTGTGCTGACAGTTCCGTCACAGCGCAAGAAAATCGCAGATCAACCTGAGGACGGCTTCAATTGCAATCATTTTATAACTCATCAAGCAAAAACAACAGAAATATGAATAGAACGACAACACAATGAAAAGAACAACAGAACAACAGGCCACAGCGGCAAGACACATGCACAAACAAACAAATCAACCCACCCCCAAAAAAACCCCCAAAACAAACAAACAAACAAACAACCAAACAGTTTCCAAACATCTGAGTGAGCATCATCTCATACATACAAACACCCCACACAAACTAAAATAACAGTTGTCGTAAGTCTGAGATAACTGTTCATTGCATTACAGAATTGTATTGAAGTTGTCAGGCATACAGCACATTCAACAAGTAAAAAAGCACACCTTCTTTCAATATTTTAGAATTTTTTTCTTTTCTTAATAAAACTATTTTGATGGCACATTCTGCATTTAAGAGGTCAACTACAGACTCCTGGAAACACTTAACTCAATTCAAATCAAAAATTGGGCCCAGATGAAACCATGATATCTATGTAGAGTAACACCCAGAATAGACAATACTGAAGGCTGTAGGAAAAGGGCAGCAACAAAGAATGACGGCTTCATCAAACTGCCTTACCTGGCATCTCTTAGATCCAAATCCACTGTTTCAAGCATCCGTAGACCACTAGTACCACCAAAGTAAAGAGATCTACCCTCACTGACTGTGCCACAGCTATCATCATGGGGCAAGGCAGTCCTTCCACCTAGCACTAAACCCCAGACTGATCTGTCAACATCCACACTCAGAAAACTCTCTTTGACAACATTCTAGAAAAACAAAGTTTTATTTATTTGAGGCAGATTGATTGCTTTAGAGGTGTGCATACATAACAGTCTTGGGGTCTTTACAACAGCAGAATAACAGACTCCACAAAGCAATGTCAGAAGGAACAATAGACCCCACAGGGAAGTTTCTCAGAAAAAGGACAATAGGTTGAACGATGCAGGACCCAACAAACCTAATCTTTATGAATATGTGACTGAGTGGATCGAGTTACTTCATTTTTTCTTTCTTCATGATTTTCATAAATGTACAACGTAAGCGGTAATTTTTTTTTATTACTGTTATCAGAAATGAGAAAATGTTAGACCTTTATCTGTATTTTATTGGTGGACAAAAATTGCTGTGATTTTGTTCCTCTAACTGTATGCCTGGGAGAAGGACCTAAGGAGAAAGGGCGTAGGCAATTAATGTGCCAAATTGTATTTCAAGAAAAATAAAAGTTTTTTCCATTTTCTGCCATTCATATTGACTTAAAGTCATTAAAGGAAGATTCAATCCTGCATGGGATTGGGAAAACATGTCTATGCGAGTAATTTTAGCAGCAAAACACTGTATTACTCATGCCCTTTTGTTACAGGGACAAAAATTAATTTGTGTGCCTGGAAATGAAAGTAGAGCCTTATGCCCTTCTTCCAGGCACTCGGCGATATATAAAGCAGTGATGCTCTTTGATCTATGCCAGAAGAACTGAGGATATTGTTCCCAGAAACTTCTTGAAATCTAAAACCCCAGATTTTCCCGAAGGGTGGACATCCCATCGTTTTGACATACCCTCCTAAAATATGGATCCTAGTTAAAGACTTTTTTTTCTAAGCAAGTACTCTCACTGTGTTATAATAACTCCATACTCCCCTGACAAAGAGATTTGTCAATAATTGCCTTGATTCATAAAATGTATCTCAAGTTATAAACCACAAGGGAAACTGCAACTGGGAGAAAGCTCAATTTGTACAGCACTGGAACATTAATACAGATGTTGCAGCTTCAAGTCCAACTCTGGTAAATTTTTTCTTTGATCATCCAAATAGAAGTTTTAACCTGAACTAACTTTTCTTTGAAAACAAAATTATCAGAAACAAGTAATTTGGCCTCGACTTGACTATGATAAAGGTTTAGCTTACCCTTGCCCCTAGACTCTCCTCACAAGCAGAGCCATAAAATCCCTCATCACACACACACTGTGGGTAGTCACAAAGACCATGACCACTGCACATGAGCGGGCAAGCTGGCCCAATGGAGACATAATCCAGTGCCCACTGTTGGGACAGGGAGCCGGGGAAAACCTGCTGGTACCATCGGAAACGAGTACTCCTAAATAATGAGATGAAATGCATTTTAGTGGTTTCAAATTATTTTGGAAAATTTTTCCAATGAAGAATATTTCCAATGAAAAAAAAAAATATTTGGCTGGGTGCAAATTGCTAGAAGAGATGTGATGTCCCATGCCAAAATCAAATTCTAAACTAAGAACTGTCTTTAACATTCTATTTGTTTAGAAATACTTACTTTATGGGCATAATTACAAGTTATTATTCTCCAAAATCTTGAGGTAAATTTAACAAGGCCCCCCCCCACAGTTTTTTAAGCTTCTTCAAAATGGAAGTTGATCCTAAGGAAAAAAATACATTGCAGACCTCAAAATGATTTTCAACCATCTGTAGTTTATTTTGGGGGCAAATGTAAACTTCTATAAGTGTAAACTAGACATATTGCATTTATGCACAAATGCCGAGATATTCGCCATAACTTTTTTGAAATTACTCAACTGAATATGAAAGTCTTTTTGTATTCAAAGCAGTTATGACGTATCAAGCCTGTTTAAAAAAGAATTTGGATTATACCACGTTTTGTTAGCAATTTATAACAAAAAGGTGCAAACAATGAAAAATCATAAAAAATCATGTGATGACGTCATCATGACAAGAACTTGCCAATATCAAACAACCTACCAAGTTTCATTATGATCGCACTAATACTTTGGGAGATATACGACTTCAAAAAAGGCACCTTTAATGCCGAGTCACGTTACCCCCGATGACGTCATTAATCTGAAACTTCACACATATAATGGCTGCCTTACGATCAACATACTGTATTTGTAAATTTTGAACTTTTTACACAAAACTTCTCCACACACATCTTCAAAAAGTCCATTTTGAACAGTTTTCAATCTGCCACTAGAGGGCACTCTTGTGTATCATGACGCCATCGGTATTTTTTTTTAAATGCACACCCTTGCCAGACACTAACATCGTAAAGCATTTTCATAACATTTAGCACTTTTGAATTACGAGGCACTTCCGGTTTCGACCAGAAGTAGAGGTCATGTGAGGTCACGCACACTGAATAAAATAAAGACTTAATTTATCCCTATACAATCCCGCAAACAGAAACCTACGGTCTCTTGTGGCTGATTTGTTACGGATTTTCAAATATTTAAAATAGAAACCTTTAAGATGACGTCACATGACAGGTGATGACATAAGGACCATTTAGGATCATTTTTGCACCAATGCCTTTCATCACTGAAAGTTTCATTGCAATTGCTCTTTAGGAACTATGCAAAAGGCCGCTTAGAACGAATTGTGCATTATTTCAATGACTTCTGGAAGTCTGAAAAATTAAAAATAAAAAAATAATAAAAACAAAAACTTTAACGAAAACAAGAGCTGTTTCGCTGCGCTTCGCTGCGAAACAGCTAATAATAATCATATAATGCAGTTCTTAAATAGCACTTTATCGCACATAAGGGCGTCTTAAAGCACTCATTGTTTTTTCTACAAGCTATGCAGGGCTATGTTCAAAATATAAGACCAATTTATTTACATAGCACCTTGAGTTTACGAGGTGCTGTGGCACAATCTGCAGCCAACCCTGCCAGAAATCACCAGGGAAAACCCCTTCTCTTAACGGTAAGTTTGCTGGGCTCTTATGTGATTTACACAACATATGGGGCCATGGGGCCTATGGCTTTACGTCCCATCCAAAGAACAAAAACAACTACATTAAGTTTCTTGCTTAAGGACATAAGTATCAAGACCAGGATTCAAACCCACATCCTTTCTTTGGATTAGAAACACCAGAGCTTGCCATCAGTGCTAAGGGGGCAATACCTTGATATAGCAGTGTCAGGCAGGGGTATGATGACCCTCCTCCATCCAAGGTAAGTGTAGTATGAACTGGCCGGAGACACAACGCCATCACACTCAGGGTCTGAGGGCAGACACTGCTGTACGATGCTAGACCAACTCACTCCATAGTCAGTAGAGAAGAGCAGCTGTACTGGGTTGAATGGACTATCCCAGGATGCATTACAGCTGCTTTGAATCTGTAAACACAAAAATACTTATCAGTGTTGTAGTCAAGTAGTTTACAGTCAACTATCAAGTACTGCGGAGCACTAAGGTGGCCAAATGAGTACTTGGGCCATCGAGTGTGAGTACAAGTATCCAAGTACTGAATATTGTGATATCCGACTACTGAGTTCAACAGTTGAGTACCAATTAACACTTGGATCTCCGGAAAATAAGGTAAAAGCACATTGGTTTCTTATCTTACTAATTTATAGACGATAGTGTGTGCTTGTTAAGAAAAATTATCTTTTAAGCATGAATAGACAACTAAATTGTTACTGTATCCAGAGCTTTTTTCCTGTATTCCTTGCATTAAATGCACTTTTCAGAGCCATACATACTCACATTCATAAGAGATTTTCTACACAGGCCTGCTGGAAAGGGTAGATGTTTAGGGTGCTGCAGCACCCTTGACCTTTTGGGATCGAGGAGCTGAAATGTATGTACTACAGCACCCCTACTTTTCAAACACATACACATTCTATTGTAAGAATAATTTTTAATTAATCAAGAGAAATCTGTGAAATAATTACAGCACAAAATACAAACAAATAAACGTTAACATCCCACAGTTTCTGTGCCTCGCTCTTCATAACTACCTTTCATGACATTGGCACAAGCCAGCATACATGCAACCCAGCACCCCCTGGCAAACATGTACTCTCTTAGGCCTGTTTGTAAATTTTGTTAGCAAAAACCTCCAACCTTATCATGCAAACCTTCAAGTCATTCAAAGCTCAAATCTACAAGCCTGTAATTTCCCCTAATCTTCAAAAGTTTCCCATAGACTTTAACATTTATCGAATGTAAGTGCTCTTTGAAAAATGAAAATGACCTCAAAGATGATATTCCAGACCTGAATTTATCATCATGTCATGTCAGGTGGGTAGTCCCTATTTACAACCATGAAAGTCACAAAGAGTTTAGCCAAATGAAATACCTGAAACTCAAGGACAGTTCCTTCCTGTAGCTGTAGATCGGTGGTGGTGATCAAGGTCCCCTCCTCTGAGTCTATCCCACCGACTAAGGACAAACTAGTCATCATCTGATCGGACACTCCACTTGACGTTGTCCCTTCCTCAGTCTCACAGAATGATCCCACAACAGCATTGTCAAGGAATAGCCAATCACTACTTGGCTGACCAGAATTAAAGTTGTCCGACAAAGTGGTTTGGAGGTTCTTAGAGCCACCAATGAGTATATTATCAATGGCCCAGTCAGCTTGGTTTACTCCTGGATGACTTGGTTGCCACCAATTGAAACGTGTCCCAATGGTTCTGGCCGACTCTGGCAGCTTGATAGACACAAAACTATTAAATAGAAGCAAATAAATCAGATTAATAAACCACAAGGGCAACTGACTGGTGAAATTTTAAAAAAAATATTGCCACTTCCCAGGTTGTATTGTAAATTTGGGAGTGAGCCCTGGCTAAATGGAAGTTACAGTTTTAATGGCTTCTGACTAGCAACCCCAAACAAAAATATGGACAAAATATGGACACCATGAACATGAGGCTAGATAACTCAGTTGGTGTAGCGCCCACATGATAATCCAGAGGTTGCAGGTTCAAGTTCCATTGTAGTAAATTTTCTGTTTGTTTAACCCGAAATAAAATAAATATAACTTACAAAAACTTGCTCTTAAAAAAGTGTAATAAGCAGTTTGCGAGTTAGATTAAAACATCTGGTACAATGACTTGCTTAGTCACAGGTGACTGCTTTAACTTGAAATCCTCAGACGACAGACAGATGCTAAATGTCACATGGTTTGAAGGAAGATGTTGTGTAGTGATATAGAAGGAGTGAACACACATACACTATTCTGAGTAAAAATGTGTATGGCAAAAAGGTACCAAATTTGGCCTATTCTGAAGTTGCTATAAGCCTAGAACCAGGGCCCAATTTCATAAAGCCTGTAAGCAGAAAAACATTGTTTAGAAGAAAAAGGTTACCATCCAATATTCCATAAAGTACACATTCTTGCCACTGGTGCCCACTCCTTTTTTGCTTAGCAAATATATTATATAAGCAGTATTTTCTGCTCAACATCATTATGAAATTGGCCCAAGACCTTGTTGTAATGACACAATGCAGTATAATCTTGGTTTTGATAAACCTGGGATGTTTAGCAGTTGATAACTTAGGATAAAAGATGATGATTGAAAATGATGAGGCTTTCGGGCAAGAGAATTTTGTTGATGAACATACACTAAAACAATCATTACAACAATGTCCCTATTGAAAGTTCAAACTTTCACCTGGGTGTGGCATGTCTATCATAATGTAGTTCTGTAAGTAGAATCCAGTTGATTCCCCCATCTGTAGAGTATTGTAGAAGCACATTGTGTTTACGCTGTGTTGGTATGTTCAGACATCCATAGCGGAGATGAAACTGGATATGAAGACCCTGGCTCAAGTCAAAGTCGTTTGTTGTTAGCTGACGGGTACAAGCCTGAGGATCGAACAATCAAGGGCATTTAGTTAAGGACAATTTAAGATTAACTATAAAACAGAGAGCCAAATTTCATAGAGCTGCTTCAGAACAAAATATAACTGAAAAATTTTCTGCTTAGCAGAAATGAGCAGGAAACCAGTCACAAATTGAACATGTGACATGGTACTTTGGCTGGTAGCCTTATTCTGATGAGCATAATTTTGTTTGTTTAGCTGTATCTTTTGTGTTCACGCAGCTGTAAGCAATTGGGCCCTGGTGTAGTGTGGGTTCAGCTCCTGGTAGTCGCACTCATGCATGATGCTTAAAAAAATATTGCAGTTTTACCATAGCATTTACCCTTCAGATGGAATGTGTAAGGCCGTAGGTCCTCTGTGTTGTCCAATGCACAATACAGAACTCAGTATCCTTATTGTTACTCAGCACCTTGTCACTCTTACAAGGCACAACGTAAATAGGTCTTATCATTCAACATGGCTTGCCGTGGCTGAGTGGTCAAGGACACTGAACTCAAGCTCTGGTGTTTCTAATCAGCAGAGTGTGGGTTCGAGACACTTACACTATCATTGCTTCAACCTTCAGATGGAATATATGCATAAGTCCCATTTATTGAGTAATGAACATAAAAGAACCCAGACACTTATTGTTAAGAGAAGAAGATCCCCTTGGTGTTTCTGGCATAGTTGGCTGCAACCAATGTGTGAGTAAAATACTCAAGAGAAGGTTTCTGGACAGTCCAGTAAGATGATAGATTCCACATCAGACAAAAGAATCAGCACATAGGGTAAGTGCTATACAAATAATCAAAATGTCTTGACCCATTACGTGCAGGTTCTGTTTTTAAATATCAGGACAAATGATTGAAGACATAATTTTGTATCAACCACATTCAAATATACAAAATTGGTAGAGCTCACAAAATAGTCCCAAACAGTGTTTATGTTTAGTATGATCAACTATATACATAAAATAACAGACCTGTGAAAAATTGGGCTCAATCCGTCATCTGAGTCAGGAGAAAATAGAAGCCATGCACCATTTTCAGCATGTAAAGACATTGTCCTTAACTTTGGCTGAACAACCAAAATCAGCTTTTTAGTTGTAAAGATACAGTTCTCGAATATCACTTAATTTCAGAGGGAAATAATTCACACAAAAATGGTTCTAGTATGAACTCCACAATCAGTAAGCTTTCAGACTAAAATTTAAAAATATTATTTATCCTAACCAATCCTGTATAATGCCTTTAAATGAACAAAACATTAAATTTAAAAAAAATGCATGCAAAGCAAACTTATGACACAAAGTTGCAGAGAATAAGAACCTCACCCCAATGAAATGCATAGCTTTGCCTGAAGCCACAGGTCCGCATGTACTTGTTACTACTCCTCCATCGATTTTACGCCACATGGTCCATCCCGAAATGACAGGCTGTTGAGAGAATGATTCTCGCATCTGCTGGGGTAGAGGTTTGTTTGGGTAGCTACAGTCAACACCTTGCCATCCGTTGTCACAACTGTATAAAGAAGGATGGATAAAGAGAATAAGAAAGTGGCGAAGAGGTCTTAAATGGCCGTTTAAAACTGGCAGGGACCTAGCCGTGCACTACAGGACCATACAGAAAAACTCTTATTGCACGACCACGACCCTGCAAGGTTTTGAAGAGCCCTTAAAGACTAAGACACCACTCTGTTATTCTCATCCATAAATATTTTTCTGTATAGCTAATACATAATCTACCCTTGACCAATCAAATATGCATTAGCCTTTAATACTGATTTGTTATTAGATTTCATTCCTACATACATGCAGTGGCCGCTGTTGCATCTGCCATGACCTGTGCACATACTCTGACACTGGGAGCCAATATATACATAGCTGAGCGCCCAGGTGCTAGATGGTTCGAATCCATCTGGCTGCCGCCAACGGAACTGGGTTGACTTTGACCTGGAGAACAGAAAAAACAAAGTCTTATAAGATCCACTGCATTGAAATGGAAAGATTTAATGCCTTGGGGGAACTCCTTTGATGTTGATCCCAGGGGAGGCTTAAGAAAGTCTATCTAGAAGTTTGATTATAGGATTCCCTGTTTTGACTAGATGTGAGAAATTTGAAGGTTATCCTGTCATTGTGCCAAAGACTATACTTTTTTCATAAGTAAGCAAGGATGCCATTTTCTGGTCTTTGCATCCATTTTAATATTTAATCTCATACGTACACAGTGGTGGTGAAACAAATTGAAAATGAGGGGGGGGGTAAAGTCAAACTACAAAATGCCCCCTCTTAGAAGATCATAAAGGGAGAAGTTTTTTTTTTTTCCCCGCACCCTCAAATTTTGTTCATTCCCTAAAAATAACACTTTGTTCCCTACAAATATTGCATTCCCTCAAAATGTTATTTTGAGGGAACAAAATAGTATACTTTTTCAAGGGAATGAGGTATTTGAAAGAAATAGTATTTCAAAGGAATGAAATATAATTTTGAGGGAACAACCAAGTAACAATTTTGATGGAACAAAATAATAATTTGAGGGAAACAAATAATAAACATTAAAACCATGCCCCGTTACAGGCTGCATACTCCTCCTATCATTTGTTAAGAAAATATTAAAGAAGCTTGGTAAAAGGGGGGGGGGTTGCAAAAGACCCCAGGTCTCCAAATGTCTTACCGGGTCATGAGCCAAACCATTCCAGACAAAAAACTTCACACATTTGGTACAAAAACTCTACTCTAGTTAAACGTACCGAGTATGAGGTGGCAGAACTATGACAACTCTACTCCAATCAGAATAGACATCAGCACCAAAGTGGCTGCTGGGTTGATAGCTGGCACAATTGACCTGAGATGGAAGACACTCTTGGTTTACTAGCTGCCAATGCTTACCCATGTCCAATGAGTACTCTAGGCTGATTTCTGGTGGGGGAAAAAGTTAATTAAGTAGAGTGAGAATTTGGTTGAACCTGATGAATACAAAATCAATTACATGAATCTCATTTATATCCAAAGTTGTGTTAAAGGGGGGCTCTAAGGTCGGAATCAGGTCTTTCTCTTTGGAATGAACAAACCCATTTGTTGTTGATATCTAACGGCGTCATGTTTCTTTTTTCACTCTGAA
>CM021527.1:24038460-24053389 GCA_010994315.2 Pisaster ochraceus
ATTATGCGCTATATAAATGTCTCGTACTATTAACTAAAACAGCAATGCTGCCATGGCGGGCTGCCGATCGCCCCGTAGAAAAACAATGACTAATAGAAAAACCAATCATTTTATCAAATGTGTCCAATATTCCCCATGATGTGATTGGCCTGTTGACTATATTCATAAAAAAGCTTGGCTCGTCTCCAACTAGGTACACGTTCAAGAGCCAAGTAAAGAATTGCTGCACAATGTGGCGCATGCCTGCACATTCTGTACTATACACAGCCTTAGATGCATCAACAACTTTTGCCCATAGAAGGCGATGCGGGGCAAAGTTCACTGAATTTGTTCACAATATGAGTCATCGACCGATCTTTGAACACGAAGATTTCATTGCAAAAGAAGTTATATAAAACCGATCCTCAAATCAAACTCCATGAAAATGGTTGTTGATGAAAAAATTTAGGACAGAAATTAGGGGATAAGATCGTCCAACAACAGAACAACGCAAATTTGCGAACTTCACTTCCGTGTTGTTGTTGTTTGTTTGTTTGTTTTTGTTTTTTCTGCCGCGACGAAAAATTGTGTGCATTAAAACATGTGGGCTAGTGAAAACACTTGCAGGCGACACAAAATTTTGGTTGACTCGTCCGGCAGGCGAGTGAAAAAAAAACGTTAAGGGACATCCCTGTATTGGCAATGTACAAATGAAATGCATTTAATGTTTGTTTTATATATCTCGAACATAGATAGATCCTTGTCATTTGAAAATGTTTATTAATAAACACAAAAATAGACACAGAATTTTGTCCATCCCACACTCTGAAAACTAAAACAAACTTTCTAAATAACGTAGGTGACTCCATGAAGATACCATCCTTGTCGGCCACGACACAACCTTGCCTTGTTTGGACAAACAAGCGGGAACAGTTGTTTTGGGAACGGCGCTGAGAATTAAGCATCAATTATCAATTTACCCTCCGATATTAATTTCCATATACGACATTTACAATGGTCAAATGTCAGGTCAGTAAATACATCGAAAAATAACAGAGGACCCCTAACTTGTGTTCCACCAATCAAATGACAAGGATCTACATATAAAATACATAAATAATAATAAATGTATCTGGAAAACTTGCAATGGAATACCTGCTTTGTGTGGTGTCTAACTCCTCCGTTATAAGTTCTCTCTTATCGGCCTGGTTGAATACTAATGCTTTACCAGAAGCGAGTACCCCACACTCATAGCCAACACCACCGCCACGGACAGAAGAGAACTTCAAATCTATGTCAAGGTTAAAATCTTCAAACTCCTCGGTCAGATTTGTAGGAAGAGGTGAGACTGGCATGCTGCAGTCTGCACCCACGAAAGATGAGTCACAACTAATACAGATAAAAATGGATAGATATGGAATAATTTTTAAGTTATACGAACGCAAAATGAAGTGCACAGTTGACAGCAATGGTAACCATGATTTTTACATTTCACTTAAATTATATGACAATTTTTCCTGCATAACTCTACATATAGATCTCTCATGAATTGCACTATCCTGGCCCTGGTGATATTTTTAAACTTATGTAAACTTTACCAAAAAGTGGCTCAACTTACATCTGTCTCCACAAACATTTATATTTACAATCTTACCACTGTTGTGCACACAACCCATTAACAATTGATGTCTTACTAAATGTTACTTCACAAATAAAAGTTAATAAATCTAATCCTTATGATCATAGAGGTAATTTCACAGTTTCAGGTCTGCTTCAATAGTGGCAGCAGACTTAGGGTACGTTCAGACAAGGAGTTAAATTGACCCTTAATCTGAGCATCCTGTGGGTGTCAACAAGATAAACATGGCTGAATCCAAACTGGGTTTGCGTTCACATGATAAGTTTATTCTTGTCCAGCAGACTACACTGAGCTTCGAGGCTGATTACTGGGTCATACCTTTGACCCTTACAGGAAAATCCGTTGTTACACTGTACATGCTAAGAATTACATAAACAAAGGAAGATTACAAGGGCTTATTGCAGGCAGGGGTTATATTATTATTATTTCTGCTACCACTCTCAAAGTCCCCTAGGGGTACAGACCTTTACCAGGTCCCTAGACAAATTAATGGGTTACACACCTATGTTCTTACAACCCTACAATGTACAATCCTAATCCTAACTACCTTCACCCTTACCATGGCATGCAGATCACGAGGGGTTATCCAAACATTTTTTTCATTATTAATATTTGATTATATTTCTGGTATGAAACCAAGGATGCCTCATGAGAGAACTTTGTGGTGAATCTCAGTCATGACACTTATGCTCTTGAGCAAGGAACTAACCATAATTGCTTCTTAAAAAGTTGGGAAGTGTATTCTGCTCTACCAGCCAGGCTCCTAGTGGATGAAGATACCCATGCCTACATCCATGGACTATGAAGGGGATAACCCTGTTTCAGCCCCAGGTGTAGGTGGCAACGTGCCCCTGGTAACAGTTGACTTCGAGGTGGACCTTCCTTTTTATAGCTCCATGGGTGGACAGCCAAAAACAGTTAAGTAAAGCCCTCCTTGAAGTGGCCAACTGGTCTTGAGATGTTAGGCAATTTCTCATTATTATTATTTTTTAAATCACTGTAGCTTGCAAGCCTGAGGAAACCTGCAAACAAGGATACTTGCTATTTGAACCAGAAAGGGCTCTTTTACGTGCACTACCAATCCTAGTACACAGGACCTACGGCTTAATGTCCCATCCTAATGACAAAGCAATTATGGTGAAGTATCTTACTCAAGGACACAACTGTCAAGACAAGGATTCAAACTCACACTCTGCTGATCAGAAACAGTCAAGCTTGAGACCGGTGCTCTTCATCACCCGGCTTCAACATGCCAGACACAAGGGTCACCAATTCATGACTCTTCACCATCACACATTTTTCATCTCAAAACCAGAATGAACAACTAAATCAGTTTTAAAATTGCCTTTCCAAAATAAGAAAGACAGAAACAAACTAAGACGTGACACGAATGAACTCACCTACACCCATCTTGAGTACATCTGCCATGACCACTACACAAGTGAGAGCTACACGCATCACCAATGTACACTAAGGAAGAGAAGATCATAAAATAAACCAATGTTGGCTTAATAATGTTTACTGCATAATACATCATTTGAAGTGGATCTGTTATTAGACCAAAGTTGAGTCTTATTTGTTGATGTTACAAATACTCTGTTCAAGTTCTTAAAGTGGGCACAATTTGCACTGCCAGTTGACTCAATCTTCAGCCCTATCCACATAAACAGTATGATTTTGCTTGGTACACTTGGGAGGTTTGCTATCAAGTGAAGCAGTAAATAACAACCATATTGTGTTTCTGAGAATCAAAACATGGTATGTGAAGGTGTTAAACAATACTTGGCTAGGCATCATGCCAGGTAGTTAAAACACAATAGACTACAATACAAGGTAAGTCACACCTTGTGTGGGTTCTTCCTTGGTTATCATATCAATTAGGAATGAATCAAGCGGAAATATTTTGCCTGACTGGAAGGGGATAAAAAGCACTTCCACCTGGTATAATCTGGCAAGTCTTTAAACCAGCATCCCCAACCCAAATAATGGACCACCCACCAACATGCAACTGTTTCAATGACAGGACAATAAAATCATCTTGACCAGGGCTCTATTTTACAGAGCTGTTTAAGCACAAAAAGTAGCTAAGCACAACAAAATAATGCTTACCAGAATAAGGTTACCAGCCAAATTAGCATGTCACATATACAAACTGTGACTGGTACTTTGCTTATTTCTGCTTAGCAGAAATTGTTTAAGGACTAATTTCTGCTTAAGCAGCTCCTTGAATTTGGGCCCAGGAGTTGTCCCCGGAAGTACAAAAGTTTTAAAAAACTGTGTTCTCAAAAAGATGTGTCTTCAACAAGCCCCTGATCGTAAAATTCTGAAGTACATCAGAATTAATAGTAAGCGTCAAAACCCCAAAAGATTTCAATTAAGTATTTTACCCCTTCCATCTTTTTGTTGATGGAAATAATATATCCCTTCTTCAATAAAGTTACCTTACCCTAAGCTTTCTTCCTTTCTTTTACTTGATTGGACATACACAAAGTAGTTTCTTATAGAGTTTTAGTTGTTTATGTTTGAGCTGTGTTGTGTCACGTTTCAACCGATCTCTTCTGAGAAGGCTTTCTTTACAAGCCTATACTAGTTACTATTCAGAATAAATTACATGTATTAGTAACCCTTTCAAATTAATGCATTATTAAAGTGGTAAACCATATTAGAGGCTTAGTGTATCATTGTGTTTTGGAAGAGAACAGGCCTGGAATTACAGAGGTCACATAGGTTGTCAGGATATTTCTCAGAATTTACTTATAAGAGCTTCTTGCCTAATACTGTGGACTGTGTAGTGTCTCTTCATAACCACTGGTTAACATGACAACGCAAGTAAATAATACAGACAATTCAATTGGTTTCACTGTATTCTAACTTACAAACTTCCTCAGTGCCTCATTATATTTACATACAATTTTGACTGGCTCGTAGCGCGCTAATAATTATACAAACTTTCTTAATACTAAATTCATTGGCTCGTTCATTGAAAGTCATCACAATTTTATATACAATCACAACAATTACCATTTGCAGACTTCCATGCAATTCAGTTTAGTCACATACATTTTAAGTCTTCACAGTTGTACAACAAATATTCTTAAGTTCATCAGGTTTTGAATGGTGGATCTGGACTGGTTGGCCTATAGATGAGGGTGATCGTTGGCAACACAGGCTACGCCGTTTGCCTGCAGAGCCTCACATTCAGTTTTGTTCTTGGACGACAGGACATGGCCTTCTCAGCTTTATTTCAGATCAAAGTCCGGATTGGGCCTCGGTTTTAAAAACCCTTTAGCTCACAGCCATGGTTGTTATGCTGGCGTGTCTCTTCGTGGCAACACTGGCCCTGAAGTTCATCTCAAATAAGACTAGACAAATACATGTAGTATTGTCTTCAATAAAAATCGCTGCGTTATTTCTGTCTGCTATAGCTGTATGTCCCTGTGCCCGGTGATGATATTACAGCAGCACGATCACTCCTCACACCATGTAGCTTGATTTTGGTTCAAAAATCATCTGATCACTTTCTCTCACTCTCTCTTGCTATACTCAAGCCAATTAACCTGTTCAGGCCAGCTGTCAATGCAGGTCCCTAGCAACTATTGTGAATTTCTTTATGATGCAAAAGACATGTTTATGCATGACAACAGTGGTTTTAGGCAATAGCTTGCTAAAGCTGCATGCTGCATGCATCGCTAAACACTGCTTCAGAGAATTACTTGGTAACACAAAGGAGGGATTAAGGTTTCAGAGAATTGCTGAATTACATAATGGGATTACACAGCTCTGGGAACTACTGGGTTATACAATGGAAGTACAGGGCTACTGGGTTATACAATGGAAGTACAGGGCTACTGGGTTATGCAATGGAAATAAAGTTTTTCAGACTCTTCTATTACTCCAATAGGGGTGTTCAGAAATTATTCTGATATGCACACGTATATCAGGCTTATCTCTATTGAGAAATTTAAATAAGTAACACTGATTTTTAGTCTCTTCAAACACTATTTTCTTAACTTTGACAGTATTTCAGCTGCAAATATTTATATGGCGGATTGGTACTAGTATTAACTTGTAAGCTTCAAGATTTAAATTGTTTCTAGGGCCAAAGATCCACAGTCGACACCCATAAGAAGATCATCACTTCAGTCTTCATAATCACTCCATTTCTAATATGATTTTAAAGGGCACTGAAACACAAGTAAAACCGTCGAGAGATTGTTCGTCTGAGTAGAGAGAAACTGTGGATAAGGTGTCTACAGAACATTCAACCCAAAGGTTTGAACATCCAAGAAAGAAATGAATAATAATTTTTTGTCTTTGTCTTTGCCTTCTCCTTTTTACCTCAGATTTGCCCTCTCCAGTCTGCCTCATTCACTAATCAATTAGTTTTCTCTCTCTCTTCCCATTATAGATTTAGCCTTTTGTGTTCCCACCTTGTGGTCAAACCACCCCCTTCCCCCTCCCCCTTGTTACACTCCTCTCTGTTCATCCCCCTGCTTTCCCTATGTGCTTTCATCTCTATCCTCTATTTCCACTTGAACTGCTTTTCTTACATCAATATACCTGTTTATGTTTGTACAGTTGTCATTTAACCTTTGAGAAAGACTCTGGGTCGAAATTTCAGGCCACTACCTATTTTTTGTTTTATTTTATAATTACCACTCCTGTACGAAGGTACTTACCATTGTCAATTCCCCATCTAATGTGAGGAGCAGGTTCAGATTGTCTCCATCGGAATCTTGTGGTTGGGGTCAAAGCTGCAGATGGCATAGGCAGGATCACACGTGTCCATCTACAATTGACACATTTTAAAAATCCTTTATTTTTAATGTTTTGTTGCATCAGTATAAATAGCAGAATTGTAAAACAAAGGGTGCCTTTATAGTTTGGTGAATATAACTTGATTGAGGAGACACACATTTTTATTTTTTTTTTTCATTCTTTTAAGTCAGTCATGTAACCTTTGTTTACAAAAAAAAGTGACCTTGTACATTCCAGGGCATTTCTGGCACACCAGATAGTGCACTGGTCACAATTTCCACATAAATTCCAGAGTTGAAAAAATATCAGCCAACAAGTTTTGAGAAGGCCCTCTTTTTTCTCAAACCAAAATTTGATAGAAATCAGACAGTGCAATCTCCATAAAATATAATACTTGATATTTTATTGGGCTGTGTACATTGTGCCTGCGGGAAGTCAAAGGCTCTGACTGTGGTTCTGATGTTAATCGTCCTACCGATGGGACATAACACCTGTGTATGCAATGCACATAAAAGAACCCAGTTAAACTTATCGCTAAGAGAAGGGGTTTGCCCCCGTGTTTCAGGAAGGGGCTGCTGAATGTGCCGCAGCACCTTGTAAACACTTATAAGGTGCCACATGAATTAGTCTCATAATTCAACAAAAATTAACACCCTGTCTTAAAATGTTTTTAACTGTTGAAATGCCTTGAGTACCTTATTGGTAGATACGTGTGCTATATAAGACTGTATATATTTATAGTACTGGGCTGCAAAAAAGTGCCAAATGATCACTGTTGCTTCACAGATAACTAATGAACTATAAATATTTTCTAAAATGCTTCAGTGTAAAAAACAATAAATTTGCATCTAGGATTAAAACTTTAAAAAACCTGAATAAGCAGCCATTTAAAGGAATTGAATTTGTGAATCCAAAATGTTCAGCACTTTGCAGATTGAGGTTTTCAAGGGACTGTTTTCTTGCCATCAAATCGTTATACAAGAAAATTAAACTTAAGACAGTTATGTTATGGGAGCATGCAGATCAGGGAATTTGATCATTCTTCCTCTCCCTCTTTTTTAATGTCTGTCTTTTTTCCCAAGTTTTTCCGTCTTACTCTGTGTGGGATACTATACTTACGAGTAATTTACTTTACTTGTGTTGTCCCTTGACCCATATAGTATTGTTTGGTCCTATTGTTGGGTAGTTTTCTCGTGTCTTTCCCCAGATTGACTTCTCACACTTGCATGCTCCCTTCATACACTTATTTTTCATTTTCCCCATGATTATAATTCTGCCCTTCTCCTCATCTAGTTGCCCTCCTGTCACCATCTTGTTTGTACTTTGCTATTCTGAATGTTTCTTGGCCTAGGCCTATGTTTCTTACTTCTGTGAATAGCAGTTGCTAAGCTTACCCATTTTGGATATCCTGGGGACTATATACAGAGCTCCCTGCAATCACAGATCCCTGGC
The DNA here is from genome assembly GCA_010994315.2 of Pisaster ochraceus. Classification (NCBI taxonomy): domain Eukaryota; kingdom Metazoa; phylum Echinodermata; class Asteroidea; order Forcipulatida; family Asteriidae; genus Pisaster; species Pisaster ochraceus. The sequence continues at coordinate 24,046,289 of CM021527.1, forward strand.
AGGTCCCTGGCAGGCACTGCCCCATCATCAGTGACCAAGACCGCCCTCTATCAGTTGAAAACTCTACAAACACAGTGTTCCCCTCTTCGCCACCCACCAAGTCACTACCCTCATCCTCAGAGCCACATCCCATGTTGATATTAAATTGTAAATGATGAGCAGTGCTATGTGGTTTCCATGGTAATATGAGGAGCTCATCCACGGCCCAGACATTGCGATTCAGGCCATGGTGGACCCTCTGCTGGAGACAGAATCTTGTTGCCTGGGACCTGGCAGTTGCTGGTATGCTGACAGACACTGCCTGGGGTTTCTGTGAGTGTAATAATCAAATGGTCAACTTTTATACCTCTTAAATCATGATTCACCTGTGACACAGCAAAGTTTTTGGAAAACAGCCAACCAGTACATTATTCTAAAACGTTCTTGGAATACTCTCTAATCAGTGTCTTAAACGGACATTTTTGCTAAAATATCTGAACATTTTTTTAATTGATTAACCTCAGATGTAGACATTTGGATCCAAACTGTTTGCTAATAATAGTAGCCGAGTACTTACAGACTTTAGCAAGGCTTTTGATCGTATTGATCATAACTATCTTGTAGAGGACTTAATTCATCTCGGCACCCATCCATCAAAAATTCCTTGGATATGTAGGGTTTTTTTGACTGAGCGATTTCAATGTGTCAGGTACACAAATTTATAACGTACTTTTAAAATCCTGAAAGGTGGCCTACTCCAAGGCACAAATAAGTTTCCTTGCCACATTTATTGATGCATTATGTCCAGGTTCTGATATGGTTACTACTACTAATAATAATGTCTTCTGTCTGAAATGTGTGACCATAGTAGAAAACATTCAACGAAGATCTATTCAGCATACTTTACATAAATTTGTTGACTGGGCTTCACAAAATTGTACAAAAAAATAACCCAAAGGCATTTTTTACCCAGTGTGACACTAATCAAAATGTGTTACTTTTACATTATGAAACTTTTTTTTTTTAATTTACAAGGTTACACGAAACCTTTTCTCATTACCTTTCTATGACAAAGGAACAATATTGTTATTTTCATTCAAAATTATCTTAAAGCAATATATTCTGCCTAAGCAGCCCAGGAAAGTGGGCCCTGGTGTTCCCATAAAGCCACAATTATTTGGGGTTGCACAACAATAAATGTGTAATAAGAAAATATGACAGGAAATTTACAGTAAGAACTGGCAGAAGATATATCAATTTTCAATTTCACAGACGGCAACTTTTGAAATTTTAGACTTATTTTTGTCAGAAAAAGTAAAAAACCTGTAGAGCTTTTCACAAGTTTGAGACTTACTCGGTAAGAGTTATGCGCCAGGGTATTAAGTAGAATGGGAGCTTGTAGACCAGCAACATCGGCAATGACCTCTACTTGGACATCAATGGAGTCAGCTGGATCACAAGAGCCTCCTCCTGCAAACAGAAAGACATCTCTCAAGATCTGAATTACTCTGCCCATGTGTGGGGAGTATGAACAAACATTTCCATTACACAGCAGAGCAGAGCTTTGAACATTTGCATCTGCAATCAGGGACATTTTGTACAACAATAAGGGAGATATTTAGAATTACATTCAACATATAGATAGGTTGCAATGTGAGGTAAATCGGCCATCTTTACGGGCAATTTGGAACACACAGTCATGCGTTTTGCGTGAGAATGGCTTGCAGCACGCGCACATTCCACAAAACTCATTTTATGATTGGTTAGTAAACAGCGCGGCTGCGTTAGACGGGCCTGCAAGCCAAAATGCAATTTGCCCGTAAAGATAGCGTCTATTGGGAACTATCTATTGGGAAAAAATGTCAAAATCAGAAAGTTTTCAAAATTTGTTCATCAGGACTTGAAAAGATTGGTTTATTTTTAGGGAACTTTCTGCAAAATCAGGGAAAACTGGCGCTACTGACACTGATATACTTAACCACAATGCACATTATAACCTTAGTACTTCAAGTGCATTTTCCTCAATTTAAAGTTGGGTTATTTCCAGTGATTATGACCAGCAAAGAATTTGAAGTAATTAATTGATTAGAGGGAAATCAGGTTGGCTAGGTGGTTTCTTTCCCTGCCTTTCACCTCCGTGGACCCTTGCTTGAATCCCACTTCAGACCAGAGCCTTGGATTGTGTTTTCAGTCCCTAACTGATTGTGTGGGTTTTCTCCATTGGAGTTTTCCTCCCTGTTATTTGCGCTAATTGTGCTGTTGGATACAGGGTGCAATGATTTTTTTAAATTTTGTATATACAAATAAATTCTGCTAAAACATTATACCAATAGTTAAAAAGAGTTTGTCCCTTCAAATCTGAAAAATATCTGCTGAGTATGATATGAAATTCATAATGTTGATATTAAATTAACTTTTGTGTTCCAATATTTTAGTTACCTAAAAAAAATAACATTATAAAATGTTGATAAAAGGCCTGTACGTAAAGGCTTGCTTTGCAATTTTTTTTTAATAACTAGATGAAATGAAGAGGAAATTAGAAGAAACAGCGGTTTCAGGTGATGGGTAACAACAATGACAAATCCATCACTGAGCAAGTTCAATCAAGAACCAATGGTTAACTATTGGTTGGTTCGTGACATCCCTAGCGCATGGGCACTGAAGTTGAATGCCCATGACTCTAGCCAAACTACTTGTCATGTCAACTTTACCATGAGAAGCTGGCTGAGGCCAGACTGTTTACGTTTTGGGGCCAGTTCATAGATGAAAGTGACAGGATATTTGTTCAGTATATCAGCAACAATTGCATGGATATTGATATGGAGAAAAGTGGCAGTAGCTGCAGTATTTCAATTGAAGACAAAGTAACACAGAAAAATGAATAATCTGAAAATGAAATTATCATTCACTGCTGCTGATTATCTTCCTTTATCTTCCTTTCAGTTTTTACATCTTTTGATTTTCCCCCATTTTTCTGACAACTGGTCATCTTTGTACTTTGCTAGTAAAAATGGCTATTGGTAACCAGTGATAAGACCAGCCTCAATAGGCTGGTCATGAATCGTCGACTAGATTAGTCCAGCCATCGATGACTAGAGTGCATTCAATCAGAGTTAGTCAAACTATGGTTAACCATGGCACATGAATGAACTTGCTCCTTGCATCATCAAAGCCAAGGGGTCAGTCCACTTTTGAGAGGGATCACAAATACAAAAATACTGAAATCTATGATCAGATAATGAGTGGCCAATTAATTGACATAAAGCTACAACTTCATGAAATCATACCTAGTGTAAAGTAGAACCTCATATTGCCTGCACTGGTTGCATCTATATATGGTGTGCAGACAGACCGGTACTCTTCACCACTGAAAACCAGTGAGTTCCCAGAGTGCACCACGCCACACATCTCACCCAAATGACCACCAGAGATGTCCCAACTATAACAAACAAAACAAAATTCTGTTTTGAACTGTTAGTTATTAAAACTTAAACTGTTTGAGGGCTGTCCGAGGTTTAAAACATTTCCACAGTCCTACAAAGAGTACAACAGGGGAGATTAGAGGCTGTGCATGACTTTAAAAGGTGTTTTAAAATGTTGATATTTACAGTCGAAATCAACATGAAAGCACACAAATTGGGAAAAAACATAATAAATAAACAAAAAATAGCAATCAGGTTGATACAAACCACATTGATACTGGCATACAGTATACAAAATGTCGTTAAGTTGTCGAAACTGAGCCCCGGGACAGAACAAGAGTTGAGTATTAAGGTCTTCAAAACAGAAAAGTTTTACATATTTTCAAACATTATTATGCTTTTTAACGAAAAAGGCATTTATGAATGGGAACAAAAGAGTTGTGACTTAATCTTCAATGGCCATTCAAAACCTTGCAAGGTCTTGGCTGTGCGATCAATCTTTATTGCTTATCCATGACCCTGCCCATATCAACTGGCCGTTTAAGACCTTGTCACCTACTCTTTCATTCCCTACATTAATGTCAAGTATTTTATATTACTAAGTTAGTGAGCTGAATTGTGGGTGAATCTCACTAAATCTCAATAATAGGAAGTTAGTGAGGTGGAATTTTTATATTTATTTCAAGCACAGCTCTGCATATCTTGTAAAAAAGAACAGATTGCTTTTAGGCACCCTCAGGTTTATTCAAGCACTTTATTAGAACTTTGTATTATAATGTCGAGATCCTGACAAGTAACAATCATTCCTTTTAAATTCTTAATTAACTACCATTAATCACAGCAGACTCTTTCCTGCACCACCTTTAATGAAGTTTATAACTTTCTTGAACCTATACAAATAGCTGTATAAAACTTAATTCAAAATGTCGGGGTCAAATCGTCCACAAATTGGACCTGGCATCTTTAAGCTTACTTTAGGGGTAACCTGTCCCCATCAACATGTTCCTCCAAGATGACATCAGAAGCTGGGATAAAGAGATTTAACTCCTGTGTCGCTGCAAACTGATAGACGTCACGGTCATTTTTACTGCCTTGGAAGAATAGGGCATTACTCTCTGAACGGCAGGCAGACTGAAGGAAAAACAAATAGTGTCATTTTTGTCAGTGAGCCTTATCATTGACAGCTCAGGATCACTGGTTCATTCCACCAGCAAGGCACATAACAAAAATAAACAAATTCCAAAAAGTAAAGATCAGATGTTTATGGAATAAATACATTTATAGTATTCATTAACACCTGTACAAACTGTTTAGTTCCACAACACTTCAAATGTTGTACCGCTGTACCAAAAAGTTTGCCAAGGAATCCAATTGTATTAAAAACTAAATTCTATATGAACGGTTCTAATAACATTAATAATATAAAACAAAGTTTTTTAAAAATAAAGTAAACAAATGGAAAAAATTATTGAAAGATTATTTGGAATAGGCGTCGTGTACTTTTTACCATGTCCTTGAACAAGTCTTTGGATTGGACATGAAGCTGTACCGATTAGTCACATGTACTTGGATTGGACATAAAGCCGAAGGTCCCATGTACTTAACTTGAATTGATATAAAAACCCAGAACACTCATCGTGGAAGAGTATGGGTTAACCAAATGTTTCTGGATCACATAGCAAGCACCCTTGTTTACAGGTTTCCTCAGGCTTGTGAGCTACAGTGGATCACAGGGATGTCAGAACACAGGGATGTTGAAAAACAGGGATGTCCAAAAACAGGGATGTCGGAACATAGCAGTGTCGGAGCATAGTAGTGTCGCAGCATAGGGGTATCGGAAAATAGGAGTCTAAGAATATATGGGTGTCGGAACATAGGAATGTTGGAACATAGGTATATCTGAACATAGGGGTGTCAGAACATAAGGGTCTCGGAACATAGGGATGTCGGAACATAGGGATGTTGGAACATATGGTTGTCGGAACATAGGGGTGTCGGAACATAAGGGTCTCAGAACATAGGGATGTTGGAACATAGGAGTGTGTGTCAGAACATAAGGGTCTCAGAACATAGGGATGTCGAAACATAGGAATGTCGGAACATAGGAATGTCGGAACATAGGAGTGTCGGAACATAGGAGTGTTGGAACAGGGATATTGGAGCATAAGAGTGTTGGAACATAGGGGTGTAAATTATACAATATGTGGACTGGCGTCATGATCATAGCAGGCCTTGGGCTGCAAGGAAGTATGAACTCCAATACCTAGTTACTGCACACACATGTGCTGGCCGTCTTATCACAATTGTGGTCATTATGTTGTAATGTGACGGCCAGCGCGCATGCGCGCAGTGCAGCAACTGGCTTAGAGTTCATGATTCTATGTACAGCCACAGGCCTGCTATGATCTTCACGACATTCCCCCTTCAAGTGCAGGGTCTGTCAGTAATAGACAAACTACAAAATGATTGTATTGAAGCACAGACCTACCTTAATATTTCCACCAGGAAAGAACAGCCAATTGTCCATGCGTATGGGATCAAAATCCTCCTGCAAGAAGACAGGTGTGTTTGCTGAGCTTGTTATCAAGACGTTATCTAAGGCCCAGCATCCATAGAAACTGTGCACATCCATAGCAAGGTCTTGATGCAGACGAAGGCAGACACCTGGCTGACGAGCCTGCACAGGGAGGTGCATTATATGGATGGTAGTGTGGCCATCAGTTGGAACTCTGGTGACAAAATACAACAATAAATAGTTACAATTTTATAGTTAATAATTTAGTAGGCCAATCATCCTAACTTGCAGCTGAGGGCTGAAATTTATTTGACCTGGAATTTATTTGAGGCCACTGAGGCAATGGCCTCTGTTACCCCTGGTCTTGGCCATGGTACCCCTTAAACAGTTTCCAATAGACTTTGAGATTTGCCAAAAATGTAAATGGCCTTGCCCTATCATTATGAAATTCCAGGCCTGAAGGACATGGCTAAAATGCAGTCAACCCACATGAATGCAAGTGAGCCTTTTGCAGCCAGCCACATTACCCATATATGACCGTGAAGCACTAACAGAGTAAAAAAAGGTTGGATTTTTCAAAGGGAGTAAAACTAGAGGTCCTTTGTGGCACAGGAGATACCAACGCATAGAAACAAGGCCATACTCACATGGCCTTAGCTGGGAATCAAACCAGGGCCACCGGTGGGGAGAAGCAAAATTTAAAAAGTTATTTTATTTTGAGAGACAAGAGACAGGAGGGGGGCACAGACATCAATCGGGAAGGGGGCAAGCCCCCTCCAGTGTTCTCCACACAAAGGTTTTGGGAGGGCGTCCACCCTCCCAAAGTTAAGGCCGCCCTGCCAAAGAAGTGGCCACCCTGCTAAAATAATTGGCCGCCCTGCCAAAAAAATGACAAATCACGGAACGAAAGCAACTTAAAAAGGCAGCGCCAAAGCTTCCTTCACACACAGACTATTTTACCTCACTTAATACGATCAAACGAGTAGCCAACGAGCCATGGCCAACTTCCAAACCGCAGCATTGGAATCGCAATCGTTCATTTCAGTATACAACGTACACTATGCACGATGCACGACGCACATAACCACATGGTTCTGACTGCCGAGTATCCACTGCACGTGCATCGCCTGAGCCCCACAACGTACATGTATAGTCCGCAACAGCAGGGTCCAAAGTCCAAGCTAA
>CM021527.1:24054070-24069856 GCA_010994315.2 Pisaster ochraceus
ATCTCAAATGTTTTTTGCTTTCACGTCCGATGACGTCATATACCAACGGGCGCCCTTTTGATAACGTCATATCGACTGGCCCCATTTTGATGACGTCATGCCGCCCTCCCCCCAAAAAAGTCTGTGGAGAACACTGCCCTCCCCTTATTACACCAGTGACATTAGCCATTACTTACTTAGATTGCCGAAATGTAAATATGTGCATACAAACATGTTAGAAGACGAGGCCTCGATCAACCTGTCAATTGTTTTGTTTAGTTTTTCCCTTTTTTAGCGTCTTCTTGCATGTTGCATGTTAGTTGGAAATTAATTTATAACTGACAAACTATAACTTTAGATGCCAGGTCTGATTTCTAGCCCATTTTACCCCCAAAATTTGAATTAAATTTTAAACAGCTATTTTTTAATAGATTTGAGAAAATCTTAGTGCCATCTGTCAAAATTCATTCAGAGAAACAATTCTTTAAAAAAAATGTTTTGGCGAAAATCGGGCCATGTATTATGCACCCATAAAGTAGGAAAACTTCATTAAGTACAGGCTCTTAGACACTTTTCTGGCTATTTAATAAACTATACTGCTGTTTTTTTCAGAGCATTAAAACAAACCACAAATCAGACTAAAGTATGAAAATATCATGCCAAATTATGTCCTACACAGACCTACAGCCCCACCCAAGACGCAAGCTACTGTTTTCACTCACCGTATCTTCTCAATCAGGTGCCAGTCTACTCGGTCATTGATGGCATATGAGACAGACAGGCTGTAATCACCAATGCCAGGCTTACAAATACCCGAACCTGGAAAGAAATGGAAAGTCAAGTATGGCATCAGTGATTTTTAGGGCATCTGTCACAGTATGTCCTAAGACCAATTGAACTGTGACCATAATGATAATAAAGATTAGATTACAAACATAAAAGTGAACATGTTAGTTACGTTAAAAACACTTGGGGTTTTGGTTAAAACAAGATAAACTATTCAGAATTAAAAAATATCATAGTGACGTTGTTAAGTTGTCACAGTCCCGATATGGCGATCGGTTGTCCAGATGTTTACATAATGATGATAAAGAAACCATATGAAAATTCTTGAGTAATTTTGCTTTTAATAGGCACAATAAAATTTGCACACTTGTAATTTTTTATTTGAACTTCCTGTTTTGACCAAAGGGCAAGTTCGCGTCATGTGTGAGCATGAAATGTGACAGTTGTGAGGAGCTATATTTTGCAAAACACTGAATTTATGAGATGCGATTCAAATGTCCTACTTTATATCCTTTGATTTGGTGTAAGTTGACACTTTGCAATAATCTTCAAAATGGTATATGATTGCCCTGAGGGACAATAATATTTGAACTTCCACCTTTGACCAAATGGAATGACCAAATCTGGGTCATAATGAGAATAATACACAACTCAGAGCTTAATCACACCAGAGGGCTATGTTAGAAATTTAAAGACACATTTATTTACGAGGCCCCACGTAACATTTAACAAGGTGCTGTGGCACAATCTGTAGCCAACCAAACCAAAACAAAATCCCTTCTCCTATTAATCCCATCAAGACAAACAAATTTGTGTTAAGAAGAACGGTCTATTATTGTATACCACCGTGACATTAAATCTCTCCTCACAAGAGGGTGCTATAAAAGTTCTAAGTTGCTTACAGTTTCCTGTTACGGGATCCTACTAAACCAATGAATGAAAGATCCAAAGGTCGGAACAATTCTTGCGAGGGACATAATGGGTCTGTGATGGGTGGACCATGCTACAAACAGTGCGTTTCCATGCAATGTACACAGTAATGGCAACCGCGTTTAGTTCACGATTCATAAACCAGTGTTTTTAAATCATTAATATCATCAACAAAAGAATAAAAAAACTTGTTCGAACAACTGCTGGATCTAAGTTAGAGCACAGGCTTTCATTTGATGTATTGTTTGTGTCTTTCAAGACTGCAGTTTCTGAGATTGAACAATAACAACTTTCACATGTTACCGCAACGAGAATATTTTAGATTGAAGTACAATAAAAGACAAGAAAAGAAAAAACTGGACGAAAACAAAAGTGGTTTCGGCGGTTGGCCGAATCCCCAATACTTACAACAGGAACGAACTCATGTACTATTTACAGAATTACAAGTTAATTCACCACTCGGCTTCTTCACTTCTGAGTACTTAATTTTTAGCCAAAATGAGTATAATTGAGTGAGTCCAAAATACATAGTGCAAACTATCTATTTACAAATTGATTGAATTAGCCAATGGAATCATCAAATGTAATTCACTTAAATACAAAAAGTCTTCAAAGGTTTCTATTTAATTTCCTCAGAGTAAATCCTTATATTATTATTGGAAATAAACCACAACAAAATTGAAGAAATGAGTTTTGGATCACACTAGATCACAAATAAATGGGTGTTTGTGGATACTTAGGCGGATTCAGTAACAAATCCGATGACACCAAAACCAACTAATTCTGAACTTAGTTGATATTATTATTACTATTATATCTTACATTTATTTAACTGGGAGTCCCCATACCCATAGAGTGTAGATTTATCAACTTTTATTCCCACTGTATGGTCTTGAGTGGTACCAGTTTAAATCACAATTAACACTAAACAAAACTGTTCAATCGCCAAAATTCTCTCTCAGCCCTAAAAAATGTTAACTTCCTAACTTCGAGCCTCCAATAAGGTAATGTAACTTCTCAAAGTGTTTGTGCAATAACAAATATACAGTTCACCGTGATATTTGTCAATCCAGCAATGCTCAATTAAAGATGTACCCTTGGTAGTGGTGGTATTACAGTCTGCTCTCATTATAGAGCACTGTTAAACAGAGGTTCTTCTTATAAAGACTACCTTCTGAAGTCCTGAATCCCATTTCTGCTTTGCGTTTCTTTGTTTTGCTGTTTTCTTATAACAACATTCCTGTTATAAATAGGTAAATTTGCCAGTCCCAGCGACATTGTTTTATCAAGAGCCGACTGTAAAATGCTTGGAGTTCAGCCTTACCCTCTCTTCTGCAGCACCCCAGTCATCTCTTCAACACAGCAGTCTGTTAATTATCTGCTTCTGGTGCAGCAAAAGTGGCAGCAGCAGCCTTGACAAAATAATTATAAGCTGGCTGCTCTGAAGACAAACTCTCTCTCACTCAGTCATGTCATCACAATCATGATCAAAAATGCTCTACTCTGGCGCACCCCAAAACCACTCTTATCCCTGGCAACCATCCATTCTCATGCAAAACAATCATCAGTATGCCAAACCTTATTTCATTCATAAAAACCTGGAGGAACCTACATACAAAGAACTACAACCTACTGGGTGAGCACTGTAATTGGAATACAAAAGGAGAAATATCCCTGGTAAGTGTCACACAAAAGAAGGGTGGAATCTACTGGGCAGCTACTCTGTATTGTTAAACTAAATAGTCAGTTATTTACATGTTGACAAAAAAATCAATGGCCCTGCCATGAATATTTAAAAAAGGAACACTAGTTAATGAATATGCATGAAAAAAGTTTACAAGTACTTCAAGTGAAACATTTAATACGATGCAATGTAAAATGGTCAATGAGTGAAAGAAGAAAAAGTTGCTGCAAAGTGCTTACTATCAAAAATGTGGTGCAAAAAGCAGTACTGTCCTCATGTTACATCACAGAGTCTTTCTCAGAGAATGCCAGGCAGGATCATCACAACATTACTACAGTGTAGGGATGCTACACGTAAGTGCGGCCTCAGTGTTCATGGGCATGGTGCAACTTTATAATTAGCATATTTTTAAGGAAACTACTGAAGAGGGTGCACATATTTCTGTTTGACTCTGACGAGAAAGTACTTGACATGCTCCTAATGTTTGTCATTTGGGAGGGATAGTTTTAATAGAACCCCAGTAAACACCATTTGAGTTTATGCCATCAGAGAAATAATGATACCTTGTCAGGTAGGTGATTGTTTTATTGTTATATATTTGTAAATAGTAGCATTGCTAGCTAGACATGTTTTAACCTCTAACATTTATGTTGTATTTCTTATTTATTTATTTATCACACATCCAGCAGCACAATTAACACCAATAACTGGATGAGCAGGATACGAGAAGAATGGTGTTTAGTTGTTAGATGTAAAAGGAAAACCCCAATAGGGAAAACCCATGCAAACAGGTGGGGACTGAAAACCTAACCCACATCCAAGGCTCCGGTCTTAGGTGGGATTTGAACCGGGGTCCACAGAGGTGAAAGGCAGGGAAAAAAAAACACCCAGCCAATCAGATCCCCACTTAATCTCATGAAGTAAGATACGCTTCCTGTCGAATGGGAGGCGGAGTAATGGTCCTCTATTAAAGCAGACCCTCTATAAACAGGGGACAAGCATTCACCAAAAATACAAAATCTAAACAACTAATCTCCTGCAACTAATTTAATGCTCAAAAGATGAAGATAGGAATACGGTACTTGCACAGCATCAGCACAGCAGTAAGAGTTACAACATCAAAGTTAAAGGTCACCTAGTAAGTACCTGGCTACATGCGGACTACACTGACAGCTAGCTCTACACACTACAAAATATATGATGTGTATACACAAGTAAGTCAAGTTACAACAATAGCACTTGGTTCAATTCAATTCAAGAGTCCCAAAATGTAATGTTTCTTTGATAAAATGATTAGGAAACCCAAGCATATTTACAGAGAGTTTCTATGACTTTCCCCTCCAAAATGATTAACATTGGGAAATACAAATTAAGGAGAATTACCCAGACACAATATTGTTTGTTCTTTCTTGCTCAAATAAAAAAGATGAAGGATCAAAGCACTGGACACAAAGTTTTTAAAGAAAGTTGCATCAGAACATTGAGGGCGCCCTTGGAATTGTGCGGCCCTACTGCTACTATCTTTTGAAGATTAAATTAAATGCTGGGAATTTATTTTTGAACCGTCATCGTGTGACCCATTCACCCATCCTGTCTGCCGCGCATACTATTGTGCATTTTTTATTGTTTCGTCATCGCTTTACCTCAAAGATGGCGGCGTGATGTTGTCAATACACATGGTCTACACAACAGGCATTCGTCACTTGATCTTGCTAATTCAACCTTTGTCATTCTCATCCATCATGTATTTTTCGGCAAAGTTGTGGGCTTATAATTTCTGACAGCAAAAACCCAAACCAATTATCACCCTCCCAAAATGTCCTTCCTATGCACCCGATTATGGATTACTGTTAATGGAATTTGGCTTCTTCATTCATTTAACTGATTGAGTTCAATTGTTTGAAATGACTGATGGATTGAGCATTACTGATACTTCCAGGAAACCATTAATCCACACCCCAGGGATGCAAAAAAGGAAAAGAAGAAAATCAAATAGAAAGATTTGGGAGATTCTGTGAACCAAGGACATAAAAATACAAGCCTTAACCAACAGACAATAATACCAACCGACTTTGCAATCACAGTTCATTCCATCAATGTGTAGCAATCCCTAAGCTCAATCATCAAGTATGCCTTCTGGTGCAAATTGATGTCAAATGACCTGGAACTAAATGGCTTATTCAATTATGCTCAATCCAGCCTCAAGCAAACTTGTCAAGGTCAGGAGATAGACCTCTTGCAACTTTTTATAAAGTAATCATGACAATCAGTGGTAGTCTCATACTTTTCTTGAGTGATATTTTTCTTTGAGCAATAAAAATTTGTTTTCTTAAGTGTGATTTATGGCTTGCTCTCCACCAGATAACAAGCTTTTTGAGGTGTGCCTTTAAAGATTGCAGAGTATCTTAAATTGCAAATGCTTAGGTTTTTTTTAAAGGCAAATAATGTATTTAAGTTAAAATATCTAACTTGATTCTGCTCATTAAGTTTGAAGTTTTAAAAATGTCAGCGCATCAAATTGTATCAAAGCTTTCCTTAAGAGTTAAAAACAGTCAATAAAATGTGTATTTGTTTGACTTTTAGGACTGTTCTCTTGAGCTTACGCAACTAGATGAACAGGCAGCAACATTGTAAATCAAAGACCCTTAATAATGACTTTAAAGCACAGAGTGCACTTTGAATCATGCGTGAACCCATGGGTATCAATACTTCCGATCTTCCAAACTGCTTTGTTTACTGAGATACCAATTGTACAGGATATTGAGTGGTTACTGCTTTTAACCCACATGCCTCAGAAAAGATTCACAATAATCATGAAAAAACCTGACAAACAAACACCCAAATCCCACCCACACCCCCAACAAATAAAACAAGAGCATCTTGAACTCTTTACAACTGTTTTCCCCCTACATTGCTTACATTTTTTACAAGTTTGCAAAGTTGTATTATCAAAGTTCCTTCATGTAAGTTTTTACTTTTAGCCTTTGCTTTTTAAAGGGGCATGTATATATGCCTAGTTGGTTACCGTGACTGGCAAATATGAAACTTTTAAAACAAGTTCTTTTTGAAAAGTAGATGATAAAGCAAGGGGAGTCTGCATCTAGTAGGGGCAAGGGGATCAATGGTAAACTTTTAAAGAATAGGGGGTCATATGACAGATCAACACTATGAAAACTGCGATTGGTGTCATAACTTATACCTCTTTGGCTTTCCATCAAGATAACTCTTTTAGGTTTGTATCAGCATATGGCAAGAAGAATGGGCACTAATTTTAAAGAACTGTTTGTTGTCTTGGGATCCAGTGGGTGATGGTGGTGGAGAGGTGGGGTCCAGGGGTACATAATGGTTCACCTTTGACTAGACAGCAAATGTCTCTCATCACATTATTTCCTCTAAACAAACAATTTCGATGACATGTGTTTTCTAAATCATCCACAATAGAGTCCAAGGCGTATCTGTGTCAATGTGCTTGAATTGGCACAAATTGATGACAATGACTCCACCAGCTGGTGCAGCCAGCGCAGAAAGTAATGTTTGTCATGACATGGTGGACTGTTTGTCATGACATGGTGGACGTGCAGTAATTCACCACAGCACCCAACAAGTACTTTTCCATTACGAATTTGACCTTTAAAAAACTTACCACACAAAATAATTAGGATGACCTAAGTGGTTGAAATGTGACTAGAGATTTGATGTTCATTTCTAGACATAGTACAGCTGTGCTGATCTGGGATAAAGACAGGGTTTCGTACTCTGGAAAGCGTAGTCTGGCTGAAACTTTTGCACAGTTTCCAAAAAGTAAGCTGAACATTTTTGAACACTCAAATTTTCATATTATATTTCAGGAGTAAATACGCTTTGATTGGAGTTTTCGTCTTCCGACTCATACAAGTAACTGGTAAATCTAAACTATTACATTCCAGTTGTGGTTGAATGTTGATGGGGAAGCCGTTGATGGGGGAAGCCCAGAAAGTGTGGGGCAACTAGGGGATTTGCATACAGAGAATTGTGCAAATTAATATCTGGCAGGTATAGGTTATGGCATTGTGCCTTTGATGTTACAAGCATGAAATTTGGCACACAGAGTATGTCATGAGAAAGATATCCATGGCTGTAGAGCCATCACAGATTTGTCCTTTGAAATAAAATATAGGCACAGCCACATATTAACAAATAATGTCAACTGAAAATGTTGATCCAATGGCCAGGCCCTATCACCAAATATCTCTCTCATGACATGCTCTGACCTTGTGCCAAATTCAATGCTTGTATCATCCAAAAGACACACAGATATTTGCCCTCTATTCCCCACTAAAGAGATAGGCCAGGGTTTTGAAGAATTTCAAGTGACAACTTGATGAAGAGGACAATGTGTCCTTGGTGATGCCCCCGCTGGGTAAGCTCTTTTCAGATTTCCATCAAACCTTCAAGGGTTCTTGTTTGAATGAATGTTGAAGGTTTGCCTTGCAATTAAGAACCCTGAGAATCTAAAACAGACCTTTATATTGTGTAATTTGTTGTGATTGAATCTTCTTTACATCAGGGAGTGATTGAGTTAATAGAGGGGGCAGAATTGATTGAAGGGTGGGGGAAAAGCAGAGTAATCTAGTCTTGGTTTTGGAATGAGTTGCAAGGTTGCATGTGTATGTGATTGGGGGAAAAATGCAACAGAAACACTTTTTAGACTCCTCTCTGGATTCTCCATAGTCTTCGATCAAGAAGCCCAAGTTGCCCCTGTCCCACAAGCCATTGTCAAAAAAAGAATGTCATGGAATATGAACACCAGGAACACCTTGAACCAAGACTAAGTCTCCATTGCTGCGCTGACCATCTTAGCTTATTATTTAACGCTGCTTTTCCACAAACTTTAAAACACTTCAGAACTGACAAACTTTAGGTGCTATTTTGGTGGCACAGCTGTCCTCTTTGTCCCTGCTGGAAGCTGACAGGGTGTATCTTAATGAAAACAATTCTTATTCCCCCTCCCCTGATATTGACAGACACAGTAAGAAGCCCCCAGGCACTTCCAATTTTTTGCATTGCTAAGACTCTTGTCACATGAGGCAATTTACATGCAGGCAAGAAGCAACCAGTTCCAGGCAATCTTGACAAAGAAAACATTCAAATTTTCATCTTGAGAATAAAGAACAAGTAAGAAAGTGTTAGAAAAATAACTACTGACCATGGTTCTACCGAAGTGTTCCTTCAAGTGTGGTTGGTTGCCTCCAAGTTGCCTGTACAAATGGCCCTGTGTGATATGGCCTTAACAGTTTTGCCTTTTCATTTGAGAATGTATTCCAGCACATGTATTTGATCAATCAACAAGCACTTTTAAGCTTCTATACCTGTCAAACAGAAATACCACTCTGGTTAACATAGTTCTGATTGAACTTATGACAGCAAAGAAAACAAAAAGTAACTCACTCAGGGCAAACTGCACGACTGTTGCTGATGTCAGATTCAAATGGGCCGTGCTCAACTCTCGTCTCCCAAGAGGGTTGCAGAAAACCATGGCGTTACCGTGTAGAACTGTACCGCATGTGTTGCTGATGTTGCCGCCATGCATTTCTGACCTGAAACAAGTATCAACATTCAACGCTACATTTCAAAAGTCACCTGATAATTATAGGCATATCTCCTGTTTTCTAAACAAGTGTTTTTTGTATATCCATTGTGCTTATCCCCCCACCCTGCCAATTGATATCCGCCCCCCCCCTGTTACCCTCATTTGAACTTTTGAGATGACAAATTACATGAGTGAAATGTTACATTTTATAAGCTTAATGTGATAATTTCAATGTTTTTAAAAACATTTTCACATGAACACATAACCAATGTGTGTACGTTTTTACATTCACATCAATTTATCTTTACAAAAACAGTGAATGGCAGAACAAGAGCGCTCGGAAGGGGCTTATTTTATAAAAGTCAAATAGAAACTACAGTTTTAAATGGCCAGAATGCACCCCTTCTTTAAAAAATGGTGACCCCCCCTTGTGTCTTCCTACAAAAGCAATGTTACTCTACATATAGCTTCAGCGCTGGCCATTGAGATAAAGCATTATGCATCCTCCATCCATAGCTATACTATGGAATAGCTTAAGGTGAACCTTCTTGCATGATGCAAATTCTTAAAAAAATGAATGCAGACTGGATTACCTTTCATCATCATTTATGTGAAATTACAGTGAAATGATGAAAGTTCAATGAATAATTCTGTGAATCATTAGCTTGAAGTTTGAGAATGAAACAATTTATTGAGCAATCGTGTCTTGATAGGAAATAAGTATAGCTAGTGAACTTGTGGGTACAACCATGTGCAAATCTCTTTTGGGAGATATGCTGGCTTTGAAAAGAGCCTTTGTGGTCTCAATGCTTCTGACAGTGTACTCTGCTCGTCTTCAGGAGAATGTAGCAGAGCATACTGTTGGAAACGCAGAGAGGACGTCAGCTCTTTTCAAAGCCAACACTCCTCCCAAAAGAGATTTACACAGGGTTGTACCCGCAACCTATTTTCCACTAGATGTCTAGATAGTTTCTAATTGAACCATGACAAAAAAAGGTTGAAACATGCAATCCAAAATATGTTGATTTGGCAACTCACCAGAGAG
This sequence comes from Pisaster ochraceus, assembly GCA_010994315.2. NCBI lineage: Eukaryota > Metazoa > Echinodermata > Asteroidea > Forcipulatida > Asteriidae > Pisaster > Pisaster ochraceus. The sequence continues at coordinate 24,064,064 of CM021527.1, forward strand.
TGTAGTCCAGAGCCACTGAGGAATCAAAATCATCCCTCAATATCACCCCATCACTGTGTACAGAAGCTGTCAACAGAAAGCAAAATATTAGCGTGGGTACCAGGGAGGGAGACAACACAACTCCTGCCTCCAACTGACATGGGTACCTCCTCCAAGCTAAAACATCAATCATGTTGCTTTATTCTTTAGGAATTTTCCCATCACAGTGGTTTGGATTGGCAATGTATTGTTTCCCAATCTGCTCCCCAATGTACAAACGGGGAAAAAAATCATCTGGACAAGCTAACCTGATAAAGGAGCATAAATCTTTTTGGTTGTTTGTTTTTGGGATGGTCACAATTGCGAACATGTTTATTTTCTCAAGACAGCAAAAGTGGGAAAGTATTGACTCAAATCCAGTGATACTTTTTCTCCGAGGCTGTAGCTGGTTAGGCTCAGTTTCTTGACATTTTGACCCACAGATATTGAAGACCTTTTAGTTTTAAGTATGAAGAAATCTTTCGGGTAAACCTGTTTTTTCTGGATGATTAGATAGGAATGTTCAACTCCCTGCAAAATGATCCTCAAAGTAACAATTATGCTCTTGAATATATGAATTGGAATTCCATACAAGATTTCCCCTGAGAGCATTTTTGAATTATGATGCTGAAGGAAGAAGAGAAGGCCTAACTAAAGACTTTGTTGTCTCCAAAAGGGTTTTCAGATTTGTTGACCAATGATACTTCATTTTGAAACAGTGTTCAGGATTAAGGCAAAATGTTCTCAACTATGCGATAAAAATGTGAGGCAAAGTAATGCTGATTTGTTGGCAAAATTATACAGAAAGATATAATAAAAGTCAGATGTGAAAGTTTAAGGTGAACACAGTGTCTACTTGTTGAGACTTTTTTTTAACTGTCATTGTATTTTCATCGAAAAACTCTGAATCCATCCGCATTCAGTGAGGAGACAGCGGGCACAACCGCATCTCTGGCCCCAGCATTCAAGAATTGACACCAACCCTCAAAAATCTGAGAAACAATTCATGCATGAATCATTTCCCAGATTAAAATGTTTTGGAAAGAAAAACTATCAAAGCTATAATTACTTTAAAGAAAATCCTTTGTAAAAAATAGTTGATACTTTCAATAGGTAGTAAGGTTTTATGGTCTTTAATTTGTTGGGTATTTACCAATCTATGACCCTATCTAAAAAGACTCTCCATATAAGCAGCAAAGATATAGTGATTCAATATTTAACACAAAATTTAATGTTCACACTAACCTAATTGGGGTCTGAAAGGAGGGGGAGTCGGCATTCCTCTCTCACATAGCTGCAAGGACAGGGCATCCTTCAAAACCACCTGCTGATTTAGAAATGCATTCACCCTACAAACAAAATGAATCAATGAAATATTTATTTAATTCCCCTCAAAATAAAAGGTTGTTGTGAGCACAACTTAAGGGGAAAAAGCTAAACTATGAAATATAAGGGGACATCACACCTTTCTGTATGGAACTGATGGTGGCCTGACCCATCTTCCTAGTGCACAACTCTCTATATGACGATTGCCAACCATTATTATCAGTTATGCATGCATAAATTAGTATAAGGGATAACTGCCTAGCACTGCGATGGCCCTACAGCCAACTATCTTTCTCATGACATACTGATTAAACACTGTCATCGTCGAGGAATACAGTACCATTTGAAGGTCCAACTATTATTTGTAAGTTATTTTGATTGCTGCAATCAAAATATGTGCAAGAAACTACTGCCGAAACACATTTTTTTCTCCATTTTCATTAAAAGTTCAAACGCGATTGCCGAATTCTGATGACATTTCCACCTGTGGTTGTGTGGTGTGTTTATTAAAAATTATTCAGAAAGTGAATTGTTTTACTACTCAATAAACAAGGAGGTACTGTCCTTTTGATAATATAAAGAATTATTACTCCGAAAACAACTTTACATCATTATACTTGATTCTTACATTATTGATAAACATGTCATGTTTGTTTTAAGTTTATTGACCCAGACTGCAAACTTGACCAGACATTTAGAAAACAACCCATCAAGGCCCAGACACCCACCACGGTAATGCAAACAGGATGGTCGATTTCGATGGAAATCGCTCTTGTATTAAAGGGGGTAATACTTTCATTTTTTAAGGAATTCTTTTAAAGTTTAAAGTTCATGAGACATTTCTCGAGATGTTCTGTTTTTCAAGACAATATGGGTATTCTAAGCCTGTATGTTGTGGTGAATATTTCAAAGAACTGTTCATGAAAACTACACAATAGTATTAAAGTATTGTTAGATAGTTGCTTATTCTTAAGAATATTATCGTAAAACTTCATAGACTCAGTGGTTCAACAATTATCACCTCTATTATAGAAAGTTGGAAACAGCTCAATGTGAACTCACCAATTATCACAATGACCTTATGGAGGGTGCAGAAACAGATTTGTACAACCTGTCTTGCAGGTTGGTTATTTCCCATTAACAATCAAGAGGAAAGATTAATGATGATTAATGTGTTTTGCACAAATTGAAACACAGAGCAATACAAGAGTTATGCTTGGTAATGCATGTGCTTTTCAGCAGACATCAAATCTTTTCAACTGGAGGTGATAGGGCCATGTCTCAATCAAGTAAACTCAGTATGTCTGATTTGGTTATAGCTGGCCTAAAGCCAATTCGCACATGGTCTCAGGTTGATACCTTCTCTTTAACATTGTTGTTTACCTGACGGACGCATTTCCCACTTGAGAATGTGTGTGAAGTGCCTTAGTATCGGGCCACTTGACAGTGCATTAATGTTCTCCCATGTTGAGTGATTGTCAAAGCATCAGAGGCAATCATGGCAACAAAATAAACCACTCTTTTCCCAGAATTACTGTCTGGGTAAAGTGTGTAAGGAAACCACTCTCTTGGTTTGAGGCAGTTATATTGGGTAGATAGGGTAATAAACAATGTTTCACCCCTAAAAACACTCTCCAAGAATAATTGGTTGTTCTTTTCGATTAATGTAAAAATACACAATAATAAGGACAAGTGAAAACATCTTTACTTTGTTGTTTAAAGGTATTCTACAGGATTGGTAGAGCTGACAGTGTTCATTTTGTGTGCTCAACCATACACATGAAAATAACAAACTTATTCAAACTTTGGTTTAATCCTTTGTGCGAGTCAAAAGCAAATGGTGAAAAACGATGCGCATTTAAACAGTGAAGTTTTGTATCCCTAATACCTTTAATGCAGGATTAATCAAAGAGACAGGAACCCTGATTTAACTTTAAACTAGCTCATATTCAAACAAAACAGAACCCCAACCCAGCGCTTCTTCAAAGTACTCACATGAAATTGACGCAACCGCTGCCCTCCTCTGGGGCGATCCAGTAGACAAACGCATGGTTCTGGGGTACCGGTAGCATCTGCTGATGAACCATGGAGCATGTATACTCCACCCCAGGGATGGGGGCACCAGCATCCGATGTACTGACTGCATTTCCAACAGGAGGGCCAGCCCCAGATGTTGAGGTTCGGGATGTGAAGAGTCCAGTGACTGACAGGAAATTGAAGTCCGAGGTTGCTTCAAGGCTCACTGAAATAAACCGAAGAAAGAGAACCACTTTACTATACAAATAACATCAATACCTGTGAACATGCAAATAGCGCTTAATATAAAGGTATTACACAGGATTGGTACAGCTGACAGTGTTCATGTTTTATGTGATCAACTGGTTAAAATTTGGGCTTAATCCATAGTGTAAGTCAAGAGAAAATAGTGAAAAACCATGCACAACTTTCAGCATGTCGGCCCTTGTAGACGTTGTCTTTAAATTTGGTAAGTTAACTACCAAAATCAGCTGTTGCTTTTTTATTTTTTAGGTTTCCAGATAAAGTTTTCTCAAATACAACTTACTTTCAGATGGAAATATTTTACAGAAAGTATTGTTCTAGTATGAACTTCATGATCAGCAAACTTTCAGACTAAAATTTTAAAATGTTGTTCTTCATTCTTCCTGTTTAATACATTTAAGCTCAATTGGTCTTCTGCCAAGATAATAGCATGACAGAGAAAAAAACTTGCATGTTTTCAAATTTTCAATCCTAGATTTTCACACTCAAGGAACCAAAACTAATTGTTTCACTCATTTTTCAAAAATAATGTTATTTCCAGCAAACATATTTCAAGAAAGTCTTCAACGACATCTTTTTACCAATGTGAGTCAGGTGCAAATCTGTGAACAATTATACATTTTTCACTCTTCACCAAAGTTGTGCACACGAAAAGATAATTTGAGAAAACCTTTTTAAAAACAAATTGCTGCTTTGAATCGAACTACATCGAGGACTTTTAAGCCGCTTAAAAGCAAGCCATGTGTGTACGAAAATCACTATAATAACAATTGGGACCTATAGGTTTATAAACTTAATACATATATTAAGTTTATAAACAGTGAGCTTTTTGGGATTATAAATCGTTCTTTATACCTGTTCATGACCAACCATGCATACTACCTTTAAGTTATTACAATTCTATCTTGAAGCGAAGGTCGCACCACGGATTTACGGATGTAAAAGGTTATCAATAAATTCCAGAATTAGCTCCCACTAAATTATCAATGGTGGTTGTTTTACACACCACTGACCATGAAGGAAGGATCTTTTTCCTTCCTCTACTTTATGTTGCTTCACAACAATAGGTTACATTCGAGCATTGTTTGCTATGCTGGCCCTGAAAGTGGCATAAAGTACAATGATACAATAATAGTGGATAGGCGTGTAACAATGGCGTAAATCTTGATGGCGTTAATCAAAATAATAAAACTTCACAACTTTCAATGAGAGATACCATTAAGAGTGCCAAGATTACGTGTGTGAAAATCTGGGCCTTTTTAACTGATAAATGTTGTTCCCATACAACCATAATAATCTATCACTGGAAGTGCTCAAGGCATAAAAGCCAAATAGGCCTACCGAAATTTAACTTCCTTTTTGCAAACATTGTCTTGCATTAATTGTGGTAGACGGTAAAGTCATCCTTCACTTCCACTTCCCGATCCCTTTTGTATGGTCCCAGAGATTGGCGTTATTTTAAGGTTTCTTTATACAAACAATTACTCTCTACTGCATGGTTCAAACACGGAGGTGGTTCAAATAAACATGTCAGTCGTCAATAAAACCGAATCAGCATAAATCTTCACATATCTTAAGATATTGTTTCATGACAGCTACCGGCAAATACAAGAATCGCTTTCCATATACACCGAGTACAATTTCAGAGCAAACTGTATCTGGTTTCTATCAAGGTGCACTTTATTTATTGCTGGTATGCTGTTTTGACAAATTGTTGCCAACCTCTCCGAGGTAAATCAAACCGTCGACGTCTAAAATGAGCATCCGGTCGTGAATCTTTCTCCTTGCGAAGAAACCTTAGGAGGGTCCGGTTTTTCTTTACCACAGGTGCACAGATGTATGCGTGAACTTTCTTGACCGTAACAATAACATCAAATTGTAAATTTTAATTGTTTACAGCAAACCATTCTCTCAGCAAAAGGAATGTGATCATTTGCATTCAGTACAAAGAGCCAGAAGAAACACATTTAGTGTCCGATTTCGTTTTGTTCGTGCTTTCTTCTTCCAAGTTGTCTTTTAAAATATATATAAAAGTTGTGGTTTAAACAAATGTACAATTGAGGTTCCGATGGATGTGGGTTGGAATTTACAACACGTGCAAAAAGTTGTTCTGCATGCACTAGCAACAGAATCAGTGGAATCATTTGAACGTTAAATGTTAGCGATTGT
>CM021527.1:24211918-24226851 GCA_010994315.2 Pisaster ochraceus
GGTAAACACAGGGGGCAATATATTGGGGTTACTGCCTGACAGACTACTCCCTGTTCTTACTACACACTGTATTGATTTATTCACTCTGACCAATGTGTGTGTGTTGAACAGTATTGAAGCTTTCCATTCATGCATAACATTTGTCCACTTGTTTGTGAGAACTTGTAACCCAGTGGTGTACCAACTCAATTGGGTCCTCTGATACTTTGTATCTGGACAAACATGACCAGAAATAACTAACCATTTGGTTTCATTGAAGCAACCTAAAACATACACACACAGAATTTTTACAGTGTTTTCTTCATAAATGTTTTCAAAAACCACATCCAATTGAATGAACTAAGCTCTTCCAAAAGAAACTGCATTCACCATCAATTTTGACATCCAAATTGATAACAAACAGAAGCTACAGAACACGCTCCATGCACAATGACTTAATTAGACATGAACCAATAAAAAAATAGAGTGTTCCAGCTTGTCAATTGATTCTTGGCAGCTTTCAAATTTACACAAGAGATTTATCTCTCCCGCTGTCTCCTCTTTTATCTCTTTCATTCTTACTGCTAGTTAATAGCCCATATTCATGTCCCAATGTACATGATTGGCGCAAAGGATTCTGGGTGAAATCCAAGTCCAAGCAAGAGGCAACACCGACAACCAACATGGCGCAGTGATTTTGAAGCAACCATACACAACTATAATACCTAGCAAAGGTACATGTAAACGACAGCACAGCGTCCATCTTGGCAGCTTGATTCAGTTTTAATGTATTGGGTTTCCCAGGATGCATTGCAGTATATTTTGAAGATTGCGGTTGTGTATATGGGCTGTTAAATTCTCAACCCTTTAAAATTAAACTGCATGTCTTGTTTGATTCTGTTGGACTGAGGACTGCACTAGCTAAAATAAATGGATCAGGCACACCACCATAATCAGAGTCCAACAGTTTGGATGTTGGTTTACTGTATGGTGTTGGACTGAGGACTGCACTGGTAAACTGATTATGCTTTACATGGGATCAGACATACCACCATAATCAGAGTGACAACAGTTTGAGGGTTGAGTCACAATAAACTATGTTGGATTTTGTTAGAATGAGAAAAGATCCTAGAAAATCCCCCAAGAAAATCCGGGTTTACATTCTCATCGTCTGTGGAAAATAAACTGCTTATTTCTCGATTAAGCAACATCCCCCCTTCATTTTAGTAAAAACTACCAAGACAAACAGCTCAGAAAGGCAATTATTTGCACAATTCCTGTTTCTTAATTCTATCCAACTTGACTCAACTTTTTGAGGACGGTCGTGGGAACCAAATCCTTGGGGCTGTGTATTGGCTTTTGAAGCTTGTAATGATCTCATTAACCAAACTGTGCGTCAGGTTTTTAAATTGAAGAGAGCTTATTTAAGTTGCCCGAGGTTTCAAAAACATTGTGGATACAATTGGAAATATTTAGCTGTCATTGCCTGTTATCTCAGAAACTGAACACAGAGGGTTTCCGCCAAAATCCATTATCGGTAAAGTTGTTAAAATTTGTCTGCTCTTCAGAAGTAAATTGAGTTTGTTCTGTGCTTGTAATCTAAAGCAGATTTTAAAAGAAATTGGGAAAAAAGCAACTTTATTCCACTACGTCATTTTCCTGATCAACCTTGTTATTTCTAGGGTCAAACTGTTCATGAAGATCACCACCAAAAAACACTTTACAGTTTGGAAGGCCGACAGTAAATTGTCCCAATTGTTGTGGCAAATGAGGGAAACTCCACTTTACAAATCTTTCTACAGAGTAGCGGATATGATTAATCATGTACATGTACAGCTAAGCAGAATTCAGTATCAGGGACCTTGGTGGCAGACTAACTCTCTTGACAAAAGCTCCAGCCAAGTACAATTCATCTATACATACAAACATTTTCCTTGACCTCTGAGGACATTTGCATCTCTCAAGATGACAAAGGGATTGTCCCAGTTCACTTGTCAGACATCCTTTTCAAATCACCACCACAATAAGTGCTGAATAATACTTCAACTTGCTGCAGTTCTCAAGTCTGTCAAGTGTTTAAGTTAAGTTGGTGAAGTCTTGCTCAATACATGAACAATTAGGAAATTGGCCGAGATGTCTAGTGTGTCAGACTCATGTTCTGGTGTTGTCAGAGTTTGGGTTCGGTTCCCGGTCATGGCACTTGTGTTCTTGAGCTAGACACTTTTTTAACCATAAATGGTTCTTCCTTTGGATGTAAAGTTGTAACTCCTGTGTTGTGTGTAATACACGTAACAGAACCCAATACACTTATCGTTAAGAGATGGGTTTGCCTCCATGATTCTGGCATGGTTGGCTTCAGATTGTACTGCAGCACCTTGTTCCATCATATAATGAGTCTCATAACTCAAATAGCTCTACCTATGTGTAGTTAAAATAAGAAGTACTTTGAGATGCCCATAGATAAAGTTCTGTATATAAGATTTAAGTAATCATCTTCCTATTATTAAAACAATACAAATCCTGAACACAATTAATCAACATGAGTGTCCCAAATACATAACACTTACGAAGCATTTTTTTGAAAATAACTTTGTAAGCAGTTTGCTTTCTTTTTTACTGTTTAATTTTTATTTATCTTTGTACAAGCTGGGACCCATGGGAAACCAGTGGTTATCACTAAATGGGCTACCCAGTTGAAATAAGAAATCAAAGAAAAAAAATAATACCGGGACGTTTCTTACAATTGTTAACAGCAAGTCAAATAGTGTAAATACGGTGATAAATATTGCATTATGGCAATTACAAGTAGCATCAATACTTTCCAATCCAAGCCAAATTTCTTTATACAATCACTTCACACGTTTCTGAACCATAACTTTAAGTTCTAACACCTTTTACAGACTTATGCAAGAAAAAACAGGATTTTCCCTGGTGGGTATGGTGTACCTCATCGGATCGTACCCAAATATTTCACAATACACATATTTCCACTTGACAATGAAATCAACGGGACAATATAGGGGTAGTGGACCACGACGGGAAAAGCATTCCACACATCGTTGTTGTGAATAGATTTATTCTAAATCATACTGCATCGATTATTCCTATTTTGTTCCCTAACAGCATACAATGGCAAAGTCTGGGCTTCCCACGTAAGCATGTGACGCAGTACGAAGGGGTGTCTAAACAAAAACAACTTTCTACTTTTCAGAGGGAAGGATTCCTACTTCACTTTCAACTTTTTACTTTTGTGTGTGTAAGCTTTGTTAGGAAGGGGAATGTTTCGCCAGTATTTATTTAGTGCTCTTTTTCATAACAAGTAATGATAATAAAAACTTCAGACTCATGATATCATTGTTGAGATGGCAAGGCCATTTTCCTCTTGCAAAGAACACCTCCAGTGGACAATCTTAAAGAGGGGGGCACCAAGGTAAAAAAACAGTGTTATTATCACTCATTTTCCAGTAGATTAAATTACAAGTCTCCACCCCACAAAAAAAAATGGTGCGCAATGCCACTGTGCTTGATACCCTTCAGGTGCAATCTTTACTCGAAATACTTAGGCAGCCGATGATGTCACAATTTCAATAAATGGTCTGTACATTTATTTTTGTAAGGAAGTTGCTCAGTTCATTCCTGAATTTTGATAATATTCGATCAAAACGGCATTGAAATAGCCCATTTGACTAGTGCAAAACTTCCTCTGTGGAATTTACAGACCCGCTTGTTTTAGGTGTCCGGTGAGGTCATGTTTCAAATTCCGCTCTAAAAGAATATTTCTAAAAAGACAATTTACACAACGAGAGGTTAAGATTCTTACCCAAAGTCACTTCATTCAGACACAGCCTCACACTTTGGTGTTTAGAGGAAACTATTATTGCTCTATAAAAACTTCTTGAATTATTCCTTTTCAAGAAAAAATGTATGAATCTTTAAAGGAGAAAGCTTGCATACCCTGGGAAAGGTTCAACTCAAGGCTGCTCTCTGGTAGCTTTCTAGTTTCAAGTTCTGATGTTGACTATGACATGGTTTGCAGGCATGATACCAACCCTTACAAAAATAGAGTTGACATGTTTTATATCAGCACAAGGCTGATATACATTTGTATAGACTTTAAAGAATGTTTAAGCTATGATAAATTATCAAATAATAAACCACAAGGGAAACTGACTGGGTAAATGTTTATACAATTGACCAGAGCAGGACTTGAAGCTGTGATCTCTGGATTAATGTGCCAGCTCTTCATCAACTGAGATATCTCGCCTTATGTTGGTAGTCTCTCTATTTTGTCAATATCTTTGTTTTGGGGTGCCAGTCTAGCCAGGGATCACACCCAGGTTTCTGATACAAAATGGGAAGCAGCAGCAGAGGGATTACCGTAAGGGGATGCGGTTTTTTGAACCACAAAATAGTAATGATAATTTGTATTGATTTTCTGAGGGGAAACAACAAAACCATAAATAAGTATAATGTTAGGCAGTTAGGAGAATATGACGCCTGAAATTGGCTTTAATTGACTTGCCTAGACAATACAGAGTGAGCTTATAAATAATGAATGACAAGTTATAAATAATGAATGACAAGAACAATAGATGTCTCACCATGTCTGGCTTTAACAACTGAAATTGTATTCAGTTTAACATGCCTTCCAGTTTGATCTTATTATGCAGTTTTGCCTTTATACCCACAGTGCATACAAGGAGGCTGAATGAAATGTTCCCAACAGCAAGCCTCAAATTAGGCTTTCTCAAAAAGCAATCGGAGCAAATTTTCACACTACAAAAATAACAAATAACAATGTCAGCCTGTGAATCTGTAAGTGTGTAATATTCAGTAACCATAATTGTTGTAATATTCATTTAGTATGTGTAAACAGAAAGCCCAGGAGTTGTCTGCTTAGTTATGATACATGGTAACCAAGGAAACCAGCAGCAGGTGTTTTGAAGTTAAAGGTGCATTCATGTCCCCCCAAAATAAATAAATAGTTAAAGGATTTGTTTTGGTTACACATCAAATGAATAAAAAAACTAACAATAACACAAAAATTAACAGAGAAAAGTTCTGAATTTAGCCACGGATCAAGAGATAAATGTACAAGTGCCAATTTGCTTGATAGCATTGGACAGCATATTCCTAATGAAATCACAATGGCAATACCTGCCATGCGTGGTACTTTACAGAGTCAATGAAGGCAATTGCCTTAATGTTCCCTGCCATCGACTCTGAAATGCTCCAGTACAAAATTTACCTCATAGAGGTGACCTTTAGAAGGGAAATTACCTTACCCTTACATACATTACAACAACAGAGTATTGGGTCTGCAACTGCATGTGCCAATACAATGACGCAGTTTTTCAAGCCCATTTGGTTGAAATGAACTATATAAATTTGAAAAATGTCAAACCACCCGAAAAATGAACAAAGATAGTAAATTTACAGGATTATGTACACTCAAAGTGATTTTCAAACGAAAGTAATTACCAATGATGGTTTCCAACAGCAATTTTTTTCAATCGATTTATTTTAATGTCAACTTCTTTAGACAAAGTATTGATCAATAAACACAGCTGACTGTCGGTGTGTTGGCAGACACCTATGCCTATGGAAGTTGAGCAAAATCGTTACTTGTTAATCAAACCTGACTTCATACCATACTGACTTCACATCCATGTATTCACTAATAACCTTCAACATTGTGGAATCTCACAGCATTCTCTGTCTAATGGTAGAGCTGGGATTTTGCAGCTCAAATTAATAAGTACTTTTATAGCATTTTCTATATGCCTGATGGGTGTCTCAGAACGCCCAATATTGTAATGACAGGTATGCAGAGTTATAATAGAATTATGAGACCCACCCATTTATAAAGCACTTTGCAAGGACTTCAAAGGTGAGGCAGTGCAATCTGCCGCCAATCAAGCCGGAAACACAGGGGCAAACCACTTCTCAGAATGATAAGCGCACTGAATTCTTTTACATGCATTCAAAGTTCACACCAAACAAGAGCTATTTCTTTATATCCAACCTGAAGGATGAAGACATTGTGGTGGAGTGTCTTGCTCAAGGAGACATGTGTCATGGTAAGGACTTCAGCCCACAATCTGACAACACCAGAACTTGAGTCCAGTGCTCTAGAACACTCAGCCATGGCACTCCAAAACCACAACAACCTTTACACTCTTTGTAAACAAACAAGTACAAATCCAAACTAAGGGAACATACACACTATTGCTTTATGGAAAAAGAACAAATACATTCCATTCCCATTCTCAGCCCATACAACCGACTAATGAACATTCAGTGAATTATGTTTTGGTAACAACAATTACAAAAAATGCTTATTTCTATTGCAACAATCAAGATAATCATCCGCAGTGATCTTGGCCAAGTTGTCGGTCTTCAAATGCTATTTTCTCGTCTTTGACTGGACAGATATATTTCTCACTGGCTAAATGACTAAATGAAATCAACTCAACTGAAATACATACACAAATGACAACAGCAAAAATTCAAGGGAAAATCCCATTTGGTTTACTACTTGACATTTGGAATACAAATGTGAGTCCCACTGAGGTGATTCCTTGGCGGCCATTTTCCAGGTTGTTTCATAAAGCTGGGTGTGATCCCTAGCTAGGTTGTATGGCTTCAGACTGGCACCTCCAAACAAAGATAGATAGCTCAGTTGGTAGAGCGCTGGCACATTAATCTGGAGGTAGCAGGTTCAAGTCCTGCTCCAGTCAACTTTTCTTTGTTCAACCCAATAGTATGTAAAATTTATCCAGTCAGTCTCCATTGTGGTTTTTTTTTCTTCTTGAAAGCAACCCCCCCCCCCCCTAGACCAGTGCTGAACACTGCCTCAGACAATGTCACCCATGGAGTTATTGTATGAAATATTCAGTTATGCATATCGCATACTGTTATATTTCCCATACAAATATTTGCTCTGGAGTGGGCTGGGATAATCTTAAATCCCTAATTATACAATTCTGTTGGCAGTGCATCATAAGCTTAGCCTGAGGGCAAATATAACTGTTACCGCAGTCTGGTCTGGAATGTAATCTCATAACATACCACGACTTTATGTTGAAAAATTCCTCAGCTAATTTTAAAGGAAGACTTGAAGCTTTGCATGTGTGGGAAGTACATGTATGGGAGAACTTGTTTACAAAATGGCAACCTTGTATTAATAATCTCTTCTGTAAGAAGTGGTGGTTCTCAGAAGATTCTGTGTCCACCACTTCTTACAGCTGCTTAAGCACAACATAATTATGCTTACCAGAATAAGGTCACCAGCTAAAATACCATGTCACATATACAATCTGTGACTAATATCCTGCTTGATTTTGCTTAGCAGAATATTGTTAAGCATCATTCTCTGCTTAAGCAGTTCTGTGAGATTGTGCCCAGATGAATTAAGGCTTTGTTTGAATGAATGGCTTTGGTAGTAGCTGGAATACCAGAAAGTTGCAGCCAACGGCTATAGCTGTAGCTAACCCCACTTTACTCTGACCCAACTTCAGTGTGCTCTGTTCTACTGTAGAAAAACAGAGCACATCTGTTAAAAATGTCAAGAGTTGTCTTGCACTGACTCTAGAACCACTGCCTCATCCAGAAAACATGGTTGCCATCTAGAACTTAATTCTTCTAACATAATATACAAGTATTGGATGAATATGAATGCGTTGTCACAGAATAAAATCACAAGGTGAAATCTGGACTATTCTACTTCACAAGGCAGAGCCTCATGATAAAGAAAAGCTCAATCCTCCCATACTCCATGTGTAATCTTTGGTTTTTAACCTAGTCTTGTTGATGGCTCTTTATGTGAGCATGCCTACTTCAAAGTTGGCACTTTCACTGGTCTGTTTCGGGGGTTTTAAATTATAGAAATTCAGCAAGAAATATTACATCGTGCACATAAATCGTGTACATGTACCATAAATGTGATACAATCAATAAGCTGACAATTAAACTTGCTGAATTTGATATTCCTTTTTACTCCTCATTGTTGTATATAATCCTTACATGGCAACTGTCAGTCAAGTAGTTCCAAAATGGCCTTCAATCCAGGCACTATTTTGGTGGAATCTTTTATTAATCTCAAGGGAAGGTTGTATATTGTAAGAGGTGATTAAAAACAGATTAACAATAGTAACAAATAAAATGAGATATAAAAATGAGGAACTGAAAGTAATTTTGAATCTGCAAGCTTAGTTTTTAGTTATCACACAAGAGCGATTGGAATACCGAGAAATATAGGGCTTCTGTGTCCCATATCCAACGAGGCTGAAGGCCAATTTGGATATGGGATGCAGACACGCTATATTTTCTGTATTTGGAATGCCTGGCCCTATGATAAGCACTTGTAATTTGGGCTTCTGGCCACCATCCTCGTTCCCAGGGGTGATCGATCTCGCAGCGCCATTTTTTCCTAGCATGCCTTGCTCGATCATAACCCCTGGAATTGGTTCATTAAAATGTGCTAGAATCTAGCACATTTTAATTAGGCCTGAGGCCGATCTATTCTACGCGCGCGCTCAAGTACGGTAACCCGTAAAAGAGGCATCAAGTCAAAAAGCAACTGGTCCTCTGTCATTCATCTTTGATTTTGTGATATGTCTAACTGTATGCAGCTTAGGGTGACCGTGTAAAATAATGATTCATTTGAAATGGAATCGCGTCAAATTACTTGCATTTTCACACGCGCGTACTAAGCGTCCTTCAGACGCCATGATGCACTCGAAAGTTTTTAACATGCGTGCACGCAAAGTAGTCACCCCTGGGGGCCAATCAGCGTTGTTTCTCACTACATCACTACCAGGGTTTAGCGACGAGAGGTATCGATACAGCGTGCTGCCCATAGTAGCGAGGCTGACTGGCCACAGAACTGAATCCTTCACTTTGGCAATGGAATATAGACAGTACTGACATTTTAGATGGTTGGTCGTATGTCATGCTTATTGAGAATTGGAAAAAGAAATATTTACACTCTTCCCCAACCACTGATATCATTTAAACCATTCAAGACTCCACATAAAGTAAGCAATGGTAATTTGTAGGCCTTCCGATGCATTTTTTCTTCGACGTTGTTACAGACAGAAATATTTCTCTGCGGTTTATCACCTTGTCTATTTGGCAACTATGGCTGTACTGCCACATCATCCTGTGATGAAGTATAGGATGTCCTTAGCTACATGTCATAGCTGCCAATTGGGATACCACCTAATAAAACTTTGATTACGAATCCAATGTTCTCCCTTTAACAAACTTTCATTATATTCTATTACAGATTCAAGTCCTTCATTCTCCAACGTTGCCTTAGAGGACATCAGTCATGGCATTCAAACACGGAGCCTTGTGTGCCTTGCTTCTTCTTGGGCTATGCATTCAACTCCCAGCATGCAATGCACAGCCCATAGCAACGGGCAGACCACTGCGGACCACAATTCCTACTACGATGCCACCACCTATGGAGACAACACAACCACCGCAAAGTACTACTATATTAGCCCAAAGTCCTACAACATCAGCACCTCCAAGCTTCCCAACACAGCCACCTCCAAGTCTCTCAACGGAGCCCCTTCCTAGCCCCTCAACGGAGCCCCCTCCTAGCCCCTCAACGGAGCCCCCTCCAAGTACCATGACAGCGCCCCCTACTACCCCCACATCAGCACCTCCTCCAAGCACTACAACGCAAGAGCCAACAACTACCCCACCTCCCTGCCCCTCCAGATGCACCTGCAATTCAAGGACACGGACTGTGGACTGCATAATGGGCTCCTTAACAAGCATCCCGTCTGACATACCACAATACACAACCACATTGTATCTCAACGAAAACAACTTCAACCTTCTTCCCAGGGGAGCATTTGCCCATTTGCCCAACCTAATAGCCCTGCATTTGATCTCTTGCGGAATCCAGTCCATAGCCAATGGAGCATTCAATGGACTGAATCATCTTAGGATATTGAACCTGAAGGCCAATCAACTCACTTCAGTTCAAGGGGTTTTCCAGGGAATGCCAGAACTTCAAGAACTGGACTTGGAACAGAATCGACTCGGCTCATTATCGCAGTCCACGCTGAGAGACTTTCCCAACCTCCGTGTCCTATCCATAGGCGATAATAAACTCTTGAGTGAAGTCAGCCCTGGAGCTTTCGACATGAATCCCATGCTTCAGAGCCTAAGCATCTCCCACTGTGCTCTCAGACAGATACCACAGGATGTCTTTCAATCCCTGACAATGCTCCAAAGACTAGATTTGTCTGGAAACCAATTCTTCCAAATTCCTCCCAGAGTTTTTGAGAGGCTAACATCCTTGCAGGACCTCATGCTGTCCAGCATGTCACTGGCGATCATCAACGAAACAGCCTTTGTTGGACTTTCCCAACTGCAGACTCTGGATCTAGGCTACAACGAACTGATGAACCTGGACAGTGCTGCCCTTATGCCACTGAGCTCTCTAACAACACTTGTCCTAATAGGAAATCCCTGGGATTGCAACTGTCGCATGAGCCAGTTCATGACCTGGCTGAAACTAACTCAGATTGATCACTACAGTGCACAGTGGACATGCCTGACCCCCCCTGTTTTACAAGGAAAGGTTGTGTACACCATCCAACAAGATGATTTTGCCTGTGTCCCAATCATCAACAAAAGGCCTTCTTCAATGGCTATTGACTACCAGGGCTATGTCTTCTTTGAGTGTGATGCCCGCGGTGATCCAGAACCTCAGATTGAATGGTACCGACCAGATGGCATGCAAGTAACATCCACTAGCAATGCCGAGAATGTCTACACTTTCAGCAGCACTGTCTTAGTTATCCAAAAGGCCGAGGCAATCAACGGAGGTAACTACAACTGCACAGCCAGAAACAGTCATGGCGCAGCGTCTGTACAGTTCTCCCTCACTGTAAATGGCATTCCAACCACAACAGTTCCAACGACACCAGGAAACCCAACCACAGTGACGACAGATACTCCCCCGTGTGCCTTCGCCCCAATACAAGTTAAGGTTGGCAATATCACGGACACCTCAGTCAAGATGGAGTGGACGCCGTACAACAGCCCTTTCATCAAAGGCTACATCGTACAGACAACAGAGTTCGGCATGGAGGAGTCTAGCATTAAGTTGGCGGAAGAAGAGGACACCTTCCTGACAGTGAGCGATCTGAAACCAGGAGGTGAGTACATAATCTGTGTGACTGTCTTCCTGGAAACATGCCCCAGTATAACTACACTCGATCAGTGTGAATTTCTGACAACTGCTGGCAGTATGGATGACGGGATAGCAGCCCTTGTGACCAAACACCGCAATGAGATCATCGGGTCAGTTCTAGCAACTTTTTTCGGGACGCTCCTCATCCTGGCCTCGATCTTTGTCATCTTGTGGCAGTACCGCAAACCAAAGTCCTACACCAAGTACGACTTCAAAGCAACATCAGATTCGGCTCACTTTGCCGACTTGGAGGATGGGTTGGGGGAGAGCAGCAAGGCCGAGATGTCCAACCAAATTCGGTACACAGGGTCCCTCAACAAGGGAGCAGCATTTGATGAGGACGAGTTTGATAGGATGCAGAATGCTAAGGACACCCACGCTGCAGAGGTGTACTCTATCCCACCTGATGCTCTACCTGTCTACGGTATCCCACAGGGGAAGGGCAAAGGAAAAGGCAAAGGGAAGGGCAAAGGGAAGAGAAACTCCCAAGCACCCCTCATTGAAATAGAACTTGATAAGAGAAACAGTGACTACATGGTGCCGACGCCTACCAAAGAGGAGGAAACCGCCATCTCTGAAGCTAAGCTGGTCAGCAGTGAGCCAAGCGTCCCTGATGAGGCTGACGCTGGTGAGTTTGGCCATCTGTACGAGGAGCTAGACAGTCCCAAATGCGACTGCGACCCTGTAGTGAATGGAATCATCGAGAGCGATGGATCGCCTCACACTCACAACCACTCGATGCAAAATGGACATGCTCGGAATGGCTCGGCCAGCAAAGTGCGTTTCAGTCTCCCAGACGAGGACCATGACACACATGTTGCAAATGGTGACATACCTATACCTGATACCATGGTTGTTTAGACTGTTGGAATGGGCAATCAGTGTATGACTTTTTGTTCTGACATCAGCAATGCAGTTACCATGTACTACACCAAAAATCACTCCACGTTATTGTGGATGGCCATGCAGAGTACGCAAATAGGAACACTTTGGAAAAGAACAGATTTGTAACTGGTACCCAGTGGTCTGGAACCACTGTGTCTATTTGTGTACACTAACCAATAAATAGTTACATGTAAATGTATACTGTAGAGCTTTGACCTGCAGAACACCACCGTTAGTGGCAGATTTTTACAACTGTTATGCTTTTTATGCATCAACTTAACAGTGACTTTGCTAATATATTACATATAACCATTTCGCTGTACACTTACATTCATACAATTAGTTTGATACAAAAGTACAGGTGGATCTATTAGAAGATTTGGGGTTGAACCAACAAATTGGAAATAAAAAAGTTGCATCCCCTTAAGGTGACCCACTGACTGCTGCTTCCCAGGTTGTATCATAAACTTGGGTGTATATCCCTGGCTATACCGCAGTGCCAGGCTGAATGGCTTCTGACTGGTACCCCAAACAAACATGTTGACAAAATAGGGAGACCGCCAACATAAGGGCTATATAGCTCAGTTGGTAAAGCGCTGGCGCGTTAAACCAGAGGTCATTGGTTCAATTTCCACTGTTGTAAATTTGTCCTTGTTCAACCCCAAGTTATTTCAAACCCAACAGTCAGCTTCCCTCATGGTTTATAACTTTTAGAAGAAAACACAACGCATTAGTTGTACAAAACTAAACAAGTAAAACAAAATTTAAAAAGTAAATGCCACTGAATCACCGTTCCCTGCATAATTAGTTGTCAAACATTTGTTGGCTTGTGGCATTTGCTTTAGAGGGGAACTTTAGCTTACTTTTAAAAAGTATTTTATGCTGTAAATGTACAATTGAAACTCATGTATACATAAAACATTTCCAACACATGTGACCAGATAAACACTTTGTAAAGTTTGGAGCAAGACTTTTTTAATTTGCATTTTTCAAGGCCCCCGTGGTTACTGTGATGTGGACAAAGGATTGACATGAAAATTGTTCAAACAAAACAATTTGTTTAAAAAAAAATTATGTACAGTACATCAAGGAGCAAAAAGGAGAAGAAATGCATATATGAACCATTTGGTTTGAAAGTAAAGTAGTATATAAAACTAAGCACCTCAGTTATTGTTTGTATTCTTAAGGTTGGGCTGGGCTGGGGGTATAGGGTGGTCTACATCTTGTACATACATGTATGTTATTGCTTAGTCAAATGTAAAATTATACGTAAGTAGTGATATCACTCTGCGTACATGTATTACACTATTTTTATTTTATTAAGATTTAAAGAGTTTTTGATAAAGTACATTTTGATATTATATCCTTTCTGTGTTGAGATTTAAGGGTTAATAAATTGATGAACTGTTGCTGGAGCTGATTAAAAGGCTGTTAAAGATGGTCAACACAGGGACCACAATTAGTGTGAGTGTGTCTACCTGTAAACGGATGCCGTAGATTTACATATCAGATCTTTGTCAAGATGTTAATATTGGTCATGTTCCCTGTATAAAATAGCAGTAATGGATGCAAAGATTCACTGTACAAAATAGAACCAGACTATTTGTTAGTCCAGCCTCGTTTTGGTATCATTGATTTGAATGGGAGAAAATCAAGATGGCTGCACCATGATAAAGGTCTATAAAATTAGAGGGAGCAGTCTAACTGTGCTGTCCCACCATGAGCACTAATCCCTATGAGTAAATTACACAGAGGTCCACAAAATGTTGGTTGTGTGAACTGGTGCATGAACTGTGTTATAGGATGAGTCAGCATCATTTTCTCAATGGCCAAAGATGCTTCTTGCCAGACTCTTTCACATGGTTTTGTATGCCCTCTAATGTAGTTCTATGATATAACTCTATGGTGGACACCAAGGACTTGTAACAAAAGGGATCTGGGTATATGACAGACAAGGTTGTCCTCGATTCATGTACAAAACCAATGAGGACATTGCTAAAAACAACCAAGTCCAAACAATGGAAGAACGAAGAGAAGTCCTTGATTTACTGGGTCTTATGTGTGGGTGAGCTTGTCTACTTGTTGAAACAGAGGACTCTAACAAAAGGAATCTGGGTGGTTGGACAGGCTGATGACTTCCTTGCTTCGCTTTTGTCTACAAACCAATTGGGACGTAGCTAAGAAAACAATGGGAGAATGAAGAGAAGTCCTTGATTTACCAGGCTGACAATGTACATGCTCGCTTGAATTTTTACGGCTGTAATTTATCGTTGGTATAAATGAATTGTTAAAATTAGCTCATTGTCATTAAGGTATGAATACCCTCCTACCAAGGCCATGTCAATTGAGCAATTTGCTGCAGGAAGAAAACAATTTAAAAACTCACTTTTTATATTTGTTCCACAGCGTGATATCTCTTGTGCCACCGAAGTGTGCCTTTTTACATGCAAAGCAGTTTGTTGCCTGTAAACATAGCCAAGTGTGACGAGGGCCTTTTTAGAGTTACGGGATTTCTTTTGCTTGTATTGGGGTGGTCTCAAAAATCCTGTGGTCCCAGTCCGAGAAAGTAAACTGTTAATTATTGATGATAAGTTGTGATAAATGATAAATTCTTCAAGTATTGCACCTTAGGCCCACTTGCCAACAGGCTCTCTACAGTCATCAACACCAAAGTAATTGTACTTGTACAATGTACACTGTACAAGATTTGTTATAAGCCATTGCTGTTTGGGCCTACAGTTCTAAATTCTCCGCAAACAGATACTTTTCTGAAGAGAATTGGGGAGGGGTATGGTTCCAAACTGATGGAAGCGTGTTCTAATTTGTTAACATTTCCTAAACAGTTCATCCC
>CM021527.1:24284846-24299257 GCA_010994315.2 Pisaster ochraceus
AATTATTCGTTACTTGACTTTGAATTTACTCATTGTGGTCAAAATTCCACTTTTTAGTTTCTACTAGTCATTGTACAACCATCTAAGGAGGGTCTGCATTCAGACCAACCAATTTTCATCTGTATACAATAGTCAATAACTAACAAAGGTGTGTCCAAACATAGGGGTGTCGGTACATGGGCGTGTCAGAACATAGGGGTGTCTGACTATAGGGGTGCCGGAACAAAGGGGTGTAACTGTTTTCAACAAACACAATTAATTGTGTCAATCGAAATAAGAAACACTAATTTGGAGGCTCTTCAAGTGTTGTTTTGACTTTGACAGCATTTCAGATGGAACTATTTCTCTGTTTAGGTAGTTAATAATAATAATAATATCGAAGTCTTATATAGCGCACGTATCTACCAAACAAGGTACTCAAGGCGCTGGGTATATACAAACTTTCAGAAAGATAAGGTATTGCAGTGAGGAATTCTGAGACCCATTTATTTAGCACCTTAAATAAGGGTTTACAAGGCGCTACGGCGCATACAGCAGCCACAGCCAGGAACACCGGGGCGAACCCCTTCTCTTTTCGATAAGTGCACTGGGTTCTTTTACATGCATTACACAACACATGGGACCAACCGCTTTACGTCCCATCCGAAGGAAGAAGCAATGGCTAAGTGTCTTGCTTAAGGACACAAGTGTCACGGCTGGGGATTCGAACCCACACTCTGTTGATCAGAAACACCAGAGTTTGAATTCGGTGCTCTTAACCGCTCGGCCACGACACTTCCACAGGTTTGCAAGCTCATGAAGCTCATGAAGGTAGTAACATGCTGTAACCGAGATGATAAGCTCTGTAAATGCATGAACGTCAGTTCAGTACATCAATTGATGAAGCCCCTCCCAAATTATAGTCTTGCCTGTTTGTGAGCGTTGAAGGTAAAACACATGTCTAACCCAGACCATCAGCTCTGTGATGCATTTAGAAATATGCTTACTGGTAAAGCATGAAGAGCTCCCTCACCAACCTTCCCACTGTATTCTTCATCTCTGCCTCCCCCTCCCCCATGAACATTTCTGGTTAGGCCACTGCTCTTTCAAGCGCCAACAATGTGATTTATCTTTGACAATGTTTGAAGGAGAGTTGGAAAACTAATAAGACTTTGACCTCAAAAAGAATCGAAGTGAAAACTTGTTTAGGGGAAATAGTACATCAATCAAGTTGTTTAGATTATATCAACTCTTTTATGACTCCTCTTTTACAAGGTTAATTTTAACTGAAGAATTAATTAAATAAATTAAGGATTTATTCAATTTGTATTATCTCTGCAAACCTTATGGATACAGGCTGATGGATTTGTTCTATTGTTACTGGCAAACAGACTTTTACAGAGTCAGCTGGCCAATTTGGAATTTGATTCTGTTAAAGAGGGTTTTTCAAACTTGAACCACATTAATTATGAATTTCATATAGGCCCAACAACAATTTGCCTGACAAAAGACAACAAGCCATCTGTTGTATAAATTGGCTAGCCACGGTTTTAAAATTTTTCATAAAGGGAACTTGTAATATGGGAAATTAAAAAGATTAACAGATAAATTAAAAGACTAGCAGAGCATACTGTTCTCGAAACGTCAAGACCACCCGGTTCTTATCAGAACCAACACTTCTCCCGAAAGAGTTTTTAATACATGGTTGTACCCACAAGTTGACTACTATAGTTTTTCTTAGAATTTGTTAAAGGTTTGCAACTTCTCAGTGGATTTCTTTTTCTTCTTTTTTCTAGGTTTTTTTGTACCATAGAAATCTTAAGTTTCACGTCTGCTGTAACGACATTTTGAATTGCAAATAAGCCCTAGTAAATTGTTTACCATCAAATAAGCAATCAGGGGAGGTTTGCAGTGACTCCATGAGTAAAATCTTTGGTGATTCTGTGAATAACCGAATCACTGTGTTGATCAGTATGCTCTGATTGTCTTCAGACCAGATTGCTAGAAACATTGAGTTGTCAAACCACCGGTTATTCACAGAACCACCACTACTCATAAGAGATTCTACACATGGTGTCAATACAAACCTCACTTGATTGTACTCCCACCATGCAAGTTTCAAATCCTACTTATCAAATAAGCAACTGCCTCTATAGTCTGAGGAGTTCAAATTTAAGTGTTAACTTGTAACCAAGCAAGTCATTGTACCAGACTATATTAAAATAGAGTTGACAAATGTTTATTGAGACGGGGTATAAATGCAACATCTCAATAGCTTCAAGGTTTGAGTTTCTCTTAAACCGTAAAAGAAAGACTCAAACCACTGTGATAATGGGGCAAATAGGGACAGATGATACAAGCGTGGCATTTGGCACACAGCCAGAGTATGTCACAAGGAAGATATTTGGATGTGGGGCCATCACAGAATTGTCCTTTGGGGTAGAATAACAAAAGGAGTAGAAAGCAATTTGCACACTTTTCAAAATGGCTGCCACTGCTTTCTATTCTACCTGGTATATTTTTTCAGAGGACAAATATCTGATGGCCCTCTAGCCAAATGTCTCTCTCATGACATAGTCTGACTGTGTGCCAAATTTGATCATCAAAGGTACAATAACATTACCTGCCTGCCTTGTTTAGCATGGTCCATTGTACCAAACAATTAGAATAAAATAAGTTATAAAGGATAATAAAGTATATTTGTTCAAGTAACAACAACCAGGAATCATTCAGAATTCAGATTGGACGGTTGCCATGACATTCAGCTAATGTTACTATATTCAGAGGAAAGTCTACTGTTTGAGTTGCATAAATCTTGGTTCAACAACCCCTATTTCAAATGCAGGCCTAGGGATAAAAACAACTAAAAATAGTGCATTATTGTCACTAGAGTACAATGTGAATTACGAGTCACTCCAGTGTCATAGTCAATACTTTAAGATCAGTGAGTAAGACCTGCAGAACATAGAATTATCAGCCGAGCGGTCTAGTGCATTGGACTCAAATTCTGATGGCTGCATCATCTGAGTGTGGGTTCGATTCCAAGTCTGGAAACCTTGTGTCCTTGAGCAAGGCACTCAAACATAATTGCTTCTCTTAACCCAGGTGTATATAAATGGGAACCTGTGTTGTGTTGGACTAACCCCTTAGTGCTAATGTAAGCAGCTTGGGGTTGTATGCTTCCCAGGGAGTTGAGAACGTTTGAGGAACGGTCCGAGTATGTCTGATGAATGTGGGTAATCAAGCTGTAAAGCACCCAATCTAGCTCTAAGGATATGTGCGCTTATAAGAAGTATTACTGTTTTGTAAGAAATCAAACCAGAATAGCCATAAAGATTCCAGTGATGTATTTGAGAACTCACCTGTGAATGTTGTCAGCAGATTTCATGTTAGTTAATGTTCCATTTTATAGTTGTAGGTAAACACACCACACAAACAACCTGTGAAAAATCAAATTGATTGTCACATTTTAGAAAAAAAACAGTAGAACAATAAAAAAATCAGGTTTTGTGCGCATTCCAAATCAGGCTTATTTTGATTGCAGGCATCAAAATAAGCAACAGTAATTTGTTGGGTCTTCGAATGCTATACACTAGACCAGCAGTCTGCAAACCTTTAGGCCGGAGACCGCACTCTTCATCGGGAGTAAAATATTTATTGAAGCATTTATTCATGTACATTTTTGAGTGAATGTTTTGACACTGACACTAGGGGAAAATACCCTGCTTTTGATGATAGATGATTGTGAGGCGATCTTTGCTGCAGACGGAATGATCTCAAGGGTTACGATAAGTTTTAGCGCTTCTGACAAAGTTGGGCGGCCTACTTTACAGCAGAGTTCTGTGGTCAGCAGTTCCATGAATTTGGGAGCAGATTTGTATCATTCAGGATATCTTCGTCACACATGCCCACTAGAGCAGCGTTTCACTTTTCAGGGAAATCACTTGTTCTTAGGAATGTGCGCGTGCTCAAAGCTACGCAAACGATTGAAATTTACCTAGCAAGTCTGCTGCCACCTAGCAGTCCAAAGTCGGGGGGGGGGGTCAGATTCCCTGTGTGGTACTGTCAGTGTGCGTTTGGCGTGATGCGAGTGGTTAGACCAGACAATTTGACTTCCAAAATGGCAGACTATGATGGAACATCAGTGATTAGTGCAAAGGGTAAACTTGCTTGAAATTTTATTATATGCTCCAGTATGGTGACTATGGTCTACTTTGTCATGCGTGTACTGGTACATTATCAGATGGCATTGTATGCAAATGTTGATTTGTGGAAGTACATGAATGAGGCTAGCCTTTTTCTATTCCCTCTAGCCTCTCTTTGAGTGGTTCTACTTCAGCATCTCTTCCTTCCTCCATAATGGAAGCTGATGTAGATATTTGCATCCTGATATAAAGGTCATTCTACTCAATGGCTATGATGCAGTTTCCCTCCTCCACACATGAGGCATTCACATATAGCAGCTTATTCGTCATTAACATCCACCAGTGTAATTGGTATGCCATTCATTATCTCCTTCCCATCAGTATATACACGCACGTGCTACTTTTGACGGCAGATCCGTCCCTCCCAGCATAATTCTGTTGGCATTCGTTGTATCATGCATATAATGACCTGGCCCATAGGAGGCAGTTTTACAGGTGTTTTTGACCCTGCTGGCATGTAGGGTATTCCAGGTGATTCACCCAAGAATCATGCATGAGGGATGGATCGGGGAGATTGTGGTACACTTAATGACTGGCGGGGACAAGAACAAACAAATAAAAAAGGATTATGTGTATTCTGAATGGTACATGGGATTGATGAGTTACCTACCCCTGGAAAGAAAGTTGTCAAGCAGTGTGGGAACAGGCCTAAACTAAGCGGTTCGTCTTCACCGGGTTGGGAGAAAGCTTTAAATTCATTTAGAATTCATAAAGGGTTTTGGAGTGTTGATCTTCTGTGATTCTCCATGCCTGGGTCCTGTTAACTTGCCAGATGTTCTCATTGAAAAGCGATTCTGTTTTCACTTAATGCCAACACTTCAATATTAGGTGCATGCTGGTGCATGTGTTGAGTTACTTGAGAGAACATGCTTGGTTGTATTTTTCTCTGCGTATGAACCTTGCATTTGGACATAGTCTTTTCTGCAAATGGGTGTGGAGAATCGATAATTGTCTAGCATCTCTCTTGTTTTTCTCAGTGCACTTATGACCAGAGTCTGGAAAACCTAGAGGTGAAAGCTAAATCCTTCAGCTGAATGCAATACTTCAAGTTGGGTTCATGTGCACAGAAGCTTTGTGATGTGCATGCTTGAGTGTTTAGTGGACATTTCTTCATCTTTTCTTCAAAGGTTTTCAAGCCTACAGGCTGCAATGCTGTACACTGTTTTAGGATTCCTAAGATTGCTATAGGCTACCATCGTTTCTAGGAAGATAAAAACCAACAAGGGCTGACGTTGTAAAAGAGGCTGTTTTCCAATACATGTACAAGATCAAAGAGTAAAACTCTAAATAAGGAACCTTGTGCATTGATGTCATCACACCACCATCTTAGATATAGAACAATGATGAAATGCACAACTATAAGTAGGCATGGTGCACAGCATAGGCCACATATAGTGACATTCCTTTAATCTCTAGCTGAGCTGCGTCCAACTCAAATGACGTATAGTACACACTATCCTGTGAATACCTCAAGTTTTTTCTTGAGCTCATAATCCGAAAGTCAGTACCATTCTTGTAGGTCCTTCTTAAAAACAAAGTCAGGCACCAACACTTCAGGGTGTGGATAATGCAATTTGCTCTGTGTTTCTGATGAGAAGCCAGGGGATCAGATTTGTAGTGTTACAACCGCCTGTACACTGTACATGGGTGTTCCAAACTCTGACACAACCCACCCGATATTAGCACCTCAACCCTACACCAAACCCCACCCCCAGTCTCACCTAATACACCCTCATACCTTTCCCCTACCAACCATTCCCTACCCTAAGCTTTCAACCAATGCCTAGCCCTACACAGGAACTAACCATAATGTTCATTCACATGAGCCTCAGGTAGTCGTAGATTCATATTCGACTTAGTTGTATATGGTTAACCATACTTACATATTAAGCCTCTTGTATGTATGTAGATTAATCAAGTTAGTTGTGGATGGTCAAGCATACAATCATTGAATCTACAAGCATACACAATGCTTCATATGTATGGCATGGTATTATCAGAAGGGTGGGGACAGTAGAACAAACGAACACAAAAGGAACAAGGCTGTCCTCACATTGGAATCCTTTGTATTTTTGTGTCTTCACTTTTTGCATGCGCTTAGTCTATGGAGAGTGTTAAGTTAAAATGAAAAAGAAAAAGTCCTCACATAGATAGCAATGTAAGAATACACATCTTAAGTCATTGTTAATCTAGAAGCATACATGAGGCTGCATATGTATAGTCAAGCATACATATTGTATGTTGCTGTATAGTTTTTTAATAATAATAATAATAATAACAGGCATTTATAGAGCGCTCTTACACAGGGTACCACAGTGCTTTACAAAAAAACAAGAAACAGAACAATAGCAAATAAATAATGGCACTAATAATGGTAAAACAGTTTGTCTTTAGTAATCAACCATAGGCTATATATTTTTGAGAGAATTTGTTAACCCCGACTAAATTTTTTGCGGCAAAGAGTTTAGAGGAGTGTGGCAGAAGAACTCAGAACTATCAATGTTTTAACGAAATAATTTATGCCCAAATTGTTTCATCCATTTTTGTTAATTGAAAACTAGAAACTTTAAAGGGAGGGGGGGTATCCATTTTTTTATCATTTATAATTCCTTTATTTGTTGTGCATGTTCTTTTACCTAAGTGCTCATATTCTACCATTTTTTATTTGACACTGTCAAGATTTTGACAAAAGTCACGAGCGGTTAAAATGTCAAGGATTTTAACAGCTGCGCTTGCTCTCATTCATGCATTTACATAGTTTTTGTATTTCTACAGTGTAGGCCTATTTCTGTTATTTGTGGGTGTTTTTAATTTAATTATTGAAAAGATTGGCCCTGAAAAGTATTGGGCAAGCTTGGAATATATAAGCCTATACACAATATTAAACATACACACTGTAAACCAGAAATAAAATTACACAGTATCGTCATTCTTTTTATTTAGTAAATGGTTTTAAAAAATAACAAATTAAAATCAGTAAATATAATTTCAAAATCGATAACCACCCACACCTCTTCATTAAAGCTTTAAAGTGTTTTAAAAAGGTCAATAAAGGTTGAAAAAGGTTAAAATATGAGCATCTTTGGCGATAAGGGCATGTAACCTTTGTTTTAAAAAGGTGACCTTGTACATTCCAGGACCTGTCTGGCAGGCAAGATATTGCACTGTTCAATTTAGATGTGCCCCTCTTCTTTTTATGAAAAGTTGATAACAAAAATCAGACAGTACAGTCTAAGTCCAGGCTATGTAGCTATTATGTCACAAGTCATGTTGGTTGGTAACAAACAGTTTACAACGGCTACAGGTAGCTCCCTTTTTTCATTTTCGAAAAATATCTACACATTGATCTCAGATAGCATAGCATATATAATATCAGAAATATATTATTATGAAAACTAAAGTGGTAAAAGAATATGTAACAATGAAATTACTAAAGACAAGTCAATTTGGAGATTCGCTTCATTTGACAGCAAGTCGTGATTGTGCAAGCACATACACGAACAATAAAGTGCACTGCAATGGGCTCTATGTTAAATCTGTTCTCAGCCGTTGTACTTTCAGGTGCCCTGGTGCCGTTGTTTACTTGCTTGCATAGCCACAAAATTACCTGTTTTATGACTATTTCAGTTTGTACGCGGGCCCCAAGAGGCCTATTTCTATTCTACACATTCAACTTGTATAAACTACACAATAAAGCTTACCTCTAGAGACATTAAATCACATCGAATGCTTGTAAATCCACGGCGTTAACAATAATCAAGCATGGCTGGTGGCCATTTTGAATAGCGCGTCACGGCATCGAGCCGTCGAGTACCCCGACTCCTACTATGTATCGCTGGTGTAAAGCGATCTGGTACCTTTGGCTGGTTCCAACCACCTGTGTCTGCAACCTCGTCCCCATGGTTTACTTTATTTCCAACCATGTTTGTAAATAGTAAACTCTGGGATGGAAACTCCTCACTTGGACTCTGATTCGACAACAACATTACATTAGCACATGTACATGTACATGTTTCCAATACATACAAGCTACTAAATCTGGTACCGGACCACGAGACTATGGCGAAGATGTGAATTTCGATATGCAGCCAGACTATTCTAATTTGCAT
This sequence comes from Pisaster ochraceus, assembly GCA_010994315.2. NCBI lineage: Eukaryota > Metazoa > Echinodermata > Asteroidea > Forcipulatida > Asteriidae > Pisaster > Pisaster ochraceus. The sequence continues at coordinate 24,293,140 of CM021527.1, forward strand.
ACGTATCCAAAATTTTTGAATATGCAAATGTTCCAATACCAGGGTGAGAGATCAGTCAACATCGTACTGCTCGACACACCCTGGGGAAGAGGTTGGTCCAAGGCCACGTGGCAACGCAACTGGCTCTCGCAAGATCTCGCGGATAAGAATGGGAATGCTGATCAAAACGTAAAGTTTAATAAACGGTGGTTAAATTAAATTAATTAATGTTCGTTTAGGCCCTAAATTTAGTCAGTTCTGAAAGTAGGGTTGGTTTTAGGCAGTGTTTGTTTTTTGTTTCGTTTTTCGATTTATCATTTGTATAGTGTCAAAATATTCACCTCTGAAAACTTTGTTACTCTTTAACGCCCCCCCCCCAAAAAAAAAAAAATAATAATAATAATAATAATAATAATTATTTTTGTTTAGATAATACAAACAAAATATAATAGGGCCTACAAATTATTTTTATTTTTTATTTGTAACAAATAACAAATAAATAAATCAATATTGAAATGTTGTTGACTTATTGTGGGGTCAGAATGATATTTTTCTCGCCGAGATGAGGGGAGAAAACATAGAAAAATTACCAGTTCTTTTTCTTAAATGCCTTGACGGCTGCCTGTAAAGTTCTTCGTTTAAAACTTTAGCAACTGCAGCCCTTTTGCTGCCACCCACTTAAAAATACTATTTTCTCTACAAAATCAAGAAACTGGACAAGAATGATCTGGGGCCGATTTCAAAAAGAACCAAGATTAACCTTACGAGGTGTATGGATCTTAGTTGCTAAGCAAAAGTTTGATGTCACGATACAAATCACTGTGGTGATATTGCCAACTCATCTTAAGATGAATCTTAGTGCTTCGTAAAACCGAGCCCAGGTCCCGTTCCCCCAAATGAGATTTTGAACTAATGTAGGCTTATTTCTGTAAACAACATGGCCAAACCAACAAACAAACCAATCCACACACATTGTGTTACTTATGGTGTCATAAACATTTAATAGGGCATTCAAATCAATATGTAAATTGCAAAACAATTTCAATTCCAAATTGAAGAACAAAAAAAATAATACTAATAAAATGCCCCACCGAAGAAAAGAAAATCAGCCCCAGCACCTGACTCGTAAGTAGACCCGAGCAGAGAGGACCTGGATGAAATCAATAAAACTTGATTTTCAACATACATAACAAAAAGGAAAAGTTATTGAGTGCTATAACTACAGATCTGCACCAAGAGAAAACCCAACAGTGTTGTATTTAAATAATGTATAGGTAAAAATTCTACTGTTAAACTTTACTCTGGATGAATGAAAGTCCACTACTTGGAATAATGTTCAACACTCACAGGCTTAAAAACATCGGTCGCCATTTGAAGAGACCAAGAGATTAGTAGTACCATGTTCCTAATTATTATATATAATATTAATAAATATCACACGTGATAAACCCAAAGAAGGAATGCTTTCTTTATATATACAATTTTGTCTCATGAATATGCAAGACAGTCTATTTACATAACTTTGCATGACAATGACTATGCTGACTGCCTTACCCATCAGGCAAATGGCTCCAAAAACTGTACAATCGTAAATGCAGTATCTTTGGCTGAGGAAAAAAAACAAAAAAGCAAAAACGAAAGGCGCAAAGTGAGAATTCTCCCTAAGATTGGTGGGGGAATCTCTTTGCAAAAGACACTGTCGGTCAGGAACTCTTCGGTCATTAATTGTCACAATATTCGTAGTAAGTTTCAAATGTTTAGTTGACACTTAAGCCGTGATTTGGATTAATTTTGTTTCCTTTCTTCTTCTTCGTTGTTTTTTGTTTTGTTTTATAGTTTTTTGTTTTTGGTGGTATCACATTCCCAAACGAGTATCTTCAGCTGTAAACGTTTTCTCCGACATTGTGAAAATTAACTCCCGACAAGTTTCTTGACCCACAATACTAAAGATCTACATCTATAAATAGTTTACAGTTACTCCAAATTTCTAAGAATATATATTAATTAGGTTGACTACATCTGGTTCAAATCGCCGCTTAAAAGGTTTGCAAAGGCACCTACACAATCAACATCAGTTTATTTGAACCAGTTTTTACTTATTTACTCATTTTCAAAAAATCTACACGTTCGAATTTATTGATCTAATATGTACACACAGACCCCGTGCCTATTCTAACGAATTCAGACTTGAGAATAGAAATAATCGTATAATTAGGAAAAACATTAATTTGTCATAAATAGTACTATTGAGATAATTAAGACACTGCAAAAGAAGTTTGCCTTTATGCGGGTTATAGTACACCAACTGTGTATATTATATATCATATTATTTATAGTCAATATATAAAATAAATTCACCATTATTTCTGCTCGGTCAAACTATCCATATCATTCAACCAACGATCCAAATAAAAATAACAAAGTTATAGACATACTTAAGGCTGTAATGAGTCGTTCTGTTTGACAAGTTTTCACTTTTCCATCAGCCTGCCCATAAATGCGACTATATCAATAGTTGAATTGTTTGATAATTTATACATTTGTGGATTAATGACAAAAACAATGGAAGACCCATAAGGAACAGGCTAATTGTAACTTGCACCTGTTTGGTATTTTTTGTTACATCAAGAAGGAATAGTTGTTAACTTTCTACTGAAATGTCTTTACAAATTGGTTTCAGGTTTCCTCAGATTGAAATATTAGGTACTGTAAAACTTTCGCTATTATGTAATGACACAAAACACACCTCTGGGTGTTCCTCGGGGCACTATGCTTAGCCCATACAGATATTGTCTAGGCAATTAACCTTAAGAAATGGAGTTAATGAATATGAGGTACCATCAAACATTGCAGGATTAGAAACTCAAAGAATTTTGTGAGCACATTGATTGGGCAAAACTGAAGATGGCATTAAACACCTCTGGGTGTTCCCCAAGGCCCTATGCTTAGCCCATACAGCCAACACTTAACTTTGTCAACATTACAAATGGAGGTGATGAATATGATGTATCATAAAACATTGCAGGTTGAGAAACTAAAAGAAAAATTGAACAAATTAAGTCTAATTGGGCAATAGTGAAAATGGCAATCGATCAATTTGTCAATTTGAGTACAGCAAAAATAAACTGCTTGACTGTATATTCACCCAAGGTATACATTTTAAATTAGAAATATTTGACAGCAACTATGATTTAATAGCAGTGTATAATATGACTTAATGTTCGCTTCGCAGTCCCACATGCCGAAGACCAGGGCCCAATTTCATAGAGCTGCTTAAGCACAAAAAGTAGCTAAGCACAACAAATTTATGCTTACCAGAATAAGGTAACCAGCCAAAAATACCATTCCACATGTACCACCTATGATTGGTTTACTGCTTATTTTTGCTTAGCAGAAAACTGTTAAGCAATATATCTATGAAATTGGACCCAGGGCCCAATTGTATGAAGCCTGCAAGCACTAAGTACAGAAGAATCTTGCTTAGCAGAGACAGATAACCAGCCAAAACTCCATGAAGTTTACATCATTACAACAAGTGCCCTACCTATTTTTGCCTTAGCAAAAAACAAATTGCTAAGCCATGTTTTCTGCTTGACATGTTTATTAGTTTGGGCCTGGGTCTCATCCACACTCAGAAAGAAAATATGATTCTCGTTGGAACAATTGCGACAAATCAAACTGATATAAATCCTACATGGAGTAACTAAACCATATTAAATCATACATATCTAATCTTATATATGCCAGTTCTTTTTTTTTCTTCTTTTTTTTATGTATTTGTTGTATTATGGGGGGTAGCTCGGAAGAATTCCAACTCCATACATAATCCCTCAGCATTTACCTAAATTTTAAACTCAACAGCCAAACGTTTGCAGTTTGACATCTCCATGCCTACCCCAATGGATGGTTTAAGCTTGGCACGACTGAATCGACCAAACCAGTAAATGGTTTAAATTCATGATTTTGTGAAATTTGAAAATAAATATCTGTATTGAAAATGCAAACACAACCAGGGCCTAATTGAATAGAGCTGCTTAAGTACTAGAAGACTCTAATATGCTTACCAGAATAAGGTTACCAGCCAAAATGTCACGTCACATGTACAATTAGTGATTGGTATCCTGCTCATCTTTGCTGAGCAGAATGTTTAATCAATATTTCCTGCTTAAGCACATCTTGAGCTACTTCAAGCACAAAAAGTAGCTAAGCACAAAACATTTCTCATTACTTGAAATACCATTCTGCATGCACCACCTGTGACTGGTTCCCTGCTAGTTTTTACTTAGCAGAAAGTTGTTAAGCAAAATTTTCTGCTCTAAGCAGCTCTACGAAATTGGACCCTTACCTGACGGGTAACCAATGTTTATGTAACTCGATACAGTTTGTCTTTGTGCGTGGATGACAAAACAAGTGTTTATGTATTCCGAATGTTCCCTTTTCATCAACATGGATAAAATTGTCATGCCATGGTTGGTCTCCATTACAACAATTATGCAAAATATTAAGGTAAAACTTTGATATTTTAAACTGATTAGTACACGTACCTTTGTGTTCTATGAGCATTAAGTAAAAACTTCCTGACCTAGTCATAGAATTCAATGTTCATATTGGTCAATGAGGGGGAAAATGTATTTATTTAAATTGTGTAGGTTTGTTATTTGTCTAATGAAGAACAAACTATGCAAATACATGTAAATTTATGTAAATTTTTCCTAAGCAACTGGAGATCGACTGACTCCTCCCATCTTATATGGAATAAAATTTGATTATGATTGGTCTATAAGGAAAGCCTGTAGCAAGATATGGAAAAGAAGTCCATGATTTAAAAAAATTATTGTACACTTCAAAAAACTGCTCTACAGAATCAAAACCTCAGCCAAATTCTAGTAACTACATGTACTTGGATTAATTAAACAGAATAAACATGAGTGGACTTTAAGTTGAAACCAACCTACAATGTCCACTAAAATGGTTTGATACAAGAATCAGTAAATTAACAATTACAATATGAATACAACCATTTGTACAAAAATAACCCAATTTAAGTTTAAGTTAAAACCGTACCCAATATGGCGGGCATTGCATCCTTTTTTTGTTTGTTTATGAAAAAGAGAAAATGAAAGCCATATTTTATATACCTCCAAACATACCATACTTTATACAAAATGATTTATTGCAAATAATGAAAAATCATTTAAGCATACAAAGAAACAAACAACTCTCAACTTCCACAAGCTCACAAATTAAAATTGTTCTACTTATCAGTCCATCCATCTAAGCAGGCCCCAGACGTTGTTGTTACAACCAGTCCATCACTGTTGAAATAAACCCCATACCTTACTGTATCACATCAAATAAATAAGGTTTCCTCAACAAATTGGGCACTTAAAAAACAACTTTTTTAAGCAACACAAAATCTGGATCCTAGTGTGGTGCACATTTGGATGGTATACATGTACACTCATAACATTTACAGAGAACATTTTGAACATGTATTGTTTATAATAACTAGGACTATATCATACACAAGTTGATTTGGATATTTCGAATACAGTCTGATAGTGATAGCTTGCTATCAAATATTGATCTTTGATGGAAATTAAATTGAATAATCTGATTAGTTTATAAATATATATATAATAATATAGATAGAGAGCATGAGGGCATGTATGTACAACAGTGCGCTGCACTCGGCATCTGGTTAAAAAAAGCAGCGTGGTAATTTTTGTGGTGTGCTGATGAAGAGATAGCGAGAGAGCTTGGGTAAAACAATCAAAGTACAACACTTGCAAGATTGTCCATCAACATATCAAGAGTACTTGGGCCAGCTAATATTTCCATCTTTGTTCTAGGGGCCAATGACTTTTCTGCAATCACAGAAAAACAGTTGTTATGAAGTAATTCCCCTTGATATGCAACAGGGTTTTTGGTTGTTGTTTTTTGAGCTAACAAATTTGATTATTATTTACAACATTCCACACTTTTGTTTTCAACTATCATCTGGGAATCCTGGATCCACTGGGCAAACTTCAATTTCAAATTGTTATCTTTAAACAGCAGTAGATGAGGTCTAGGCAGGAATGGCTGTCTGTCTGTGACATGAGGGCTAGTATGCTGACAGCTGCCTTGAACCACTTCA
>CM021527.1:24343753-24355983 GCA_010994315.2 Pisaster ochraceus
TAAGCCGCACACCATGGGCGGGGTGGAAAGAATACTTATGAAAAATCATCTCAAACGCGTTACAATTTTTGGAATATTTGTACAAATTATGTTGTGACACAACAATTTCATAGATCTGTTTAAGCACAAAAAAGTACCTATGCACACAAACAATTCTGCTTACCGGAATAAACTAACCAGCCATAGTACAATGTACCGCCTGTGACTGGTTCCTGCTTAGTTTTGCTTAGCAGAAAAAAAATTAGTAAGCAAAAATTCCAAGCTTCAGCAGATCTTAATGAAACTGGGACCGGACTTTGTCAGTATGAAACAAAGACATACAAGTAGTTGACACAGGTATTTGTTGCTTTGAAATAAAAACACTTGTTTTTGTTCATGCAAGTTTTTACAGGCAATTAGCTCATTAAAACAAATACACCTAGCCCGAACTAAATCTTTTCTCATGTTGCTCTAATTTGTATTGATTACATATACTGATGAGCCGTCTGTGCTTGACCATCTGTTCTGGCAAAAATATGGAAACAAGTAAACTGTTTTTATTACAAATAAAAAAAATGGGAAAAAAATTGTAGTTTTAAGTTGATAATGCTTTTGATAATCTGTTACATTTTGGAATTTTAAATAATCCCACTTGTGTTTGTCTTTGTCTTAGATGTTCATAATTTTTTCTTTATTGTATCTAAATATTTCCATGTGTGTTTCAGCTTAAGAGGAGAGTCTCCTCCACAGAAACTTAGTTTTTTCTTACAGACAGAAATGTTTGTTTTTTAGAGAGCAATTTTGTTTCTTTCCTTTTGACTCTATCTAGCTGGTTCAACGTTTTTCAGATATTTGTTATGTGCTTGTACTTTTTTACTTGCCTGAGAAATTAAATAAATAAATATAGATATAAAGTTCTTGTGGTTATAGTCCTGTAGTTATGACATTGCCAGATGAAATGTTACTGGCCTGGAATTCCATCTTTGAAGGAATGAGCCATTTTCATTTTGCAAAGGGCACTTCCATTGGGAACTCTATTGGAATACTTTGAAAGGGGCACCAAGGTGAAGACTAGGGCAACAGAGGCCATGACCCTCTGTGTTATTCCCAGCATGGTTTATGCTTGATATATTGAACCAGGTCTGCACGAACTCCAAACCTCATGTCACTGACATTCGTGAGTAGCTAGAATCTCCTTACGAATCAACTCCGTGGATTCATCGAGGTACAAGAATTATGCAAGTGTGGATTCTTAATATTCCAATCGCAGTGTGTTTACTTTGGCTCGGGTTACACAATCTCAACGCTGCATACTCCCGGAGCTAGCCAACGGAACCAGCGGCAGGCAGGGGCATCAGGTGGACGGCTCGCGTGCTATAAGGATCTCACATTGGCTGCTTCTGTCACAGCTTGAAGGCAAAGCTTTTTAATACGCAGCATCAACAGAATCAAACGCTACACGATAGCCCATTGGCATATTTGACAGTGCTGACTTGGGTCTTGTGTGATCATTTGTATGCTGACAACTGATAAAGCACTATTAATTCCCTTCACATTTCTCATTTATATTTCATAGAGTGTCATGGGGCAAGCGATCACATATTTCCATCCGCCAAGAGGAGCAGCCGATACCTAATGGCAGGCTTGCATCGCTAATTTCTGTTGCTGCCACGACTGAACGCCCGTCTCAAATATCACTTGAGTGAAGACACCAGGAACACTTTGTGACAACTGGTTTTTGTTCCAGACAGCGTAAATAATGCAACAAAGGCCAGACTAGTGTGACTTCTTCTCACTATTAAAAAACCTCAGAATTCCTGGGTGTTGAGATTGTTCTCCTCGTGTTCTGATGCAGGAATCCAGGTCTCATCAAATTGTAAAATGCTACAAAAACACACTTTTTTTTACAGCTCCAGGGAAGCCTTTCTGTCCACGTAGAAGCCTGGCCACCATTTCTCTTTCCCCCTTCCCTTAAATCGATCAATATGAGGTTACTCCACAGTACATGTTGTTTGCCCATAGGGCTAGCAGCTGGCGACTTACTATTGCCAGATGAAACATTCTTATTGATGCCTCTAGCATCTTAGAGGTTCATGAGAAAGGAACTAAATGTTTTCCACATGAAATCATGCCCCAAATTGAAGTTTTCCTGAAACAGTGCTCAACTTTATAGTGTACAGAAGTAACTCTTGCATCTATGGAGTGAGCATACATCCTCTTGCAAATTTCAATTTCAGGTTAACTTTGATATTATAGTAAGTAAAACTCAAAGATTGAGGTTTAAGTTTGAAAAAAATGTAATTTGGAAATATTCGGGTCTGTGAAAATTACATAGTTGATTGTACACAGAAAGATCCAAAGATTGTCTAGTTTTTACTCAAATGTGTTGTCGTTTCACCCCTTGGACTATGGAGCGTTGCATGTGGATTGGGTTTTTAGTCCCAACCTGATTGGGTGGGTTTTCCCCAGTTGGGGTTTTCCTCCTACATCTAAAGCTGACATTTCTTCCTCATCGTCTTGAAACAGGTATCTTTAGGCCTTCGGGCCACAGTCCCCACTCAGTGCGAGTCACTTGTCATGGTTCAATGGTTTCGTAACCAGAAAGATGTAATAATAAATAATAATGAATTATTATGCCTTTTTAATGAAATAGCAATATCGTGCTGTAAATTGCTTTTAAATTGTGCAAACACAGGACTCAAATTTACACTGGAATGCAAGCCCTCTAGGCAAGTGATTTTAGCCAGTAAACTGATAACCAGACAAATCGTGCAGTCTTGTGTTTTTCAATTATACACTAAAACCTCACTTTGCAATATCTAGGGGTAGGAGAATTACATTTAAATAGTGACTTTGAGTCTGGTAAATATATTTCAATTCTGTTGAGAGTAAAATTCCATTATATTTGCCATTTATAACTATAGTAAATTTGAATTTATTTAGGCCGCTGTAATTCAAATGCTTTTATAATTTAACCAGTTATAATTTTGGCTGTGAGGCACTTGTAATCAATGTTGTGAGAACTGAAATAACCTACAACTCACTTTATCCTGAATTCAGACATATACAAATACCAATGCAACCTAGAAATCAGCAGACTCATTTGACGTGAACATGATGCATAATTTCACCACGTACAGCGCACGTACACATCACACAAACAGAGAACTAACAGAGCATCTGAGCTTGCCCAAGCAGCCTCTTGCAAAATAACGTTTCGATCAATCAGCCCCGCGGTCCAATATTCAATTCAGTTTCAACTCCATTGGCGTGGGAGTCGCATGCTCATTGCCTGCATTGCTGCTGAGGAAGATGAGGAGGAGGGGGGGGGCAAACAAAAAGGCAGACACAGTTCCCATCTCAGAACACTGAGGTTGAACCTCGGCTCTTAAAGGAAAGCAAAACAGACAGCAATCAATGTCTGATGAAATCCGCAATGCAATTTTGATTTGCCGGAGACGACTTAAGACAACAGAGGGAGAATCTCGCAGGCGCCTGACTCCTCTCTGAGTGATAGTGGTGGTGAGGTTGACAGTAGAACGTCTTAAAAGGAAGCCGTCTTACAAACCATGACCTGGCTTTAGGCTCTGGCTACGTTCAGGCTCCATTTGATGTTGACGCACCATGCAAAATGCACACTGCTTGAAACTAGATGACAGAGCCCAAGCTGGACAGCCAAGGTTTAGAAAAAGCCTCTAAAACACAGCCCCCTTCCCCAATGTACATTACTTTGGACCTTTTAGCGATCTTATACATGATCTGATAACTTGCCTCACAAGGTCACTTTATAGGAGCTTTTTTTGCTTTCCAATTGACTATTTCACTGATAACGCATTGTAATGCAGTGATTAAATTAACTCCAAAACTCAAGTACAGGAGCAAGAGAGTGATTTGGAATTCTTTTGCCTTTGTTTTCAGGATCATGATGTATATGACCATAGAGAAAAGACCCAGCAGTCTTTTCTCTTTCTGTGGTATGACAAACATGTACTCTGAAGGCCAGAGTAAAAGCACTTAAATTTCAAACTGACATAAAAGGAACTCAGTTGAATAACCATATAGTAAGCTTAAACCATAGACAGCGATTGCATATTCAAAATACAAAATGGTGATTAAATGTACATCGAATGTGCATTTTTGTTTTAATGTATGTAGCATTACCAGCAATTTTGGCAAGGACCACCAAGGCGTTTTCTCCTTGGTAAAGGGCACCACTATGAGAAAATTGTAAATTTCTATTGGAACATTTCAAGGGGCACCAAGGCAATGACCAGGGGCAACAGGGGCAATTGCCTTCATGAGGTATCAGACTTGCATGTGCCAATCAAGTCCCCTTCTCCACTCCCTCCCTTCCATAAAGAAGCATCCCAACAGAGCAAGTTTTAAAGCTTTTTTTGTATCAATATAAGTGTACTTGTAAATATTTCTGGCAAAAAATGCTGTAGAAGACTGTTTAAGGAACAACGTTAATACTTAAATCTGATACACTTTTCTCGTGCCACAGAGCATGTAGAAAAACATGTAACCGCTACAAGCTATTTTTCTTGCACACATGAGCTAGCAGGGCGAGCAAATTCTCGCAAGCTGCAGTCTCTGGATTAGGTTTCTGTATTTAAAGGGAAAGTACTTTTTTCTATCTTTTTTCGGAAAGGTAGATTCATTTGTAACCTCTAGATTTCAATAAACACCATGCATCAACCTGTGAAATTGTAATCAAATTCGTAATTTAGTCCAACAACAACAACTTGTTTGTTTGTTCAGGATTTTGTGTTTTAGATTATCAGACGGGTTTTATCGGACATCTTATTAGACATATTTTGATTGCATCAGTACAGGTTATTCATAATACAGTATGTCCTCTACATTTTTTCCCAGAGAGGGCAATTTTGTTTCCAAAAAGGGTCGACCGCACGGACAGTTTGGGACCTTCAAACGTCTGACATGAATGTAAAATCATTCACAAGCCTTTAAAAAAAAAATCATCTTATGCCGTAAACACAGAAAAAATACACTCTTGCTACTTTGCGAACCATGAATAAACTCGAACAATCAGGGACATGCGGTGGGCACTCAGAGATGATCAAAACTTTGCCAACCTTTTCCCATAATGCACTGCCAAAATGGCATCTACTTGGCAAACTGCTGAGGGCACACATTGTGATGTGTGGGTCTTCAAGCAGTTATCCTTTGACTGTGACTGTATTTCAGATGAATATATTTCTCCAGAGGATTGGTTTGAACTTTAATCAGTGAGCCATCATACAGCTGCTTAAGCAGGAAATATTGCTTCACTAGTTCTGCTAAGCAAAAAGGAGCAGGATACCAGTCATAAGCTGTACACGTCACATAGAATTTTGGCTGGTATCCTCATTCTGGTAAGCATAATTATTTTGTGCTGAGCTACTTTTTGTGCTGAAGCAGTTCTAATGAACAAAGTTGGGCCAAGATTGAGGCTAATCTGTTAACAACTACTTAAGCCTGATGAGCATCATCAGAAGTCCAGCATTCTCCTGAAAACGAGCCGAGTATATACTGTTTGAAACGTTGAGACAACAGCACTGGCACTCTTCAGAGCCAACTCGCCTCCCAACAAAAGATTTCCACATGGTCGTAACTGCAAGTTTACTAGTAACAGTTACTTCCTAATCAATTTCTCTTTGCGTCAATTACCAATTTTTCCTACCATGTCTTTAATGGTTTCAAGTGACTGAAGCCTTTCATAATCAATGATGCTGTTTCACATTCACCAGTTACATGATAATGCACGATGCTGTAGCAATATTCTGGAATTATGCAACACACAATAATCAATGGTTCAAAGCAAAGCCTGTGTTATTTGATCCCACCGTTGCACAAGGCCTCGCGGAGTGCGCGTCCAAGCCCATTAGCAATAATTACATCTCCATACACTCGGCCCAGTCAGGGGCAATGCGACAAATAACCCTACCTGCTTAAAACAAACGCTTGCATGCTTCCACTGTTTTAACGGGTGTTGTTATTTATATATTGCTTTACTAGTACCCTCTTGTGTTATCGGCATCATTAATATTTATTTCAACCAAAAAGAGACTGTTTGCTTGTTAACCATATAGGGTGATAACCCGGTCCAGAGCAGAACTGACGCCACACCGGCCATTGGGCTGGATTATTTTAAGTACTCCATATTCCAAACGATGTCAGTAAATATGTAAAGTGGGTAAGTGGTGGAGTATTGGCACAGGGACTTAGTCATCTCATCCATAACGAATCGAAAAAAACATTCATCATTTATTATCTGGAGTCTTATCAGAGATCTCTCCACATCTTTTCTTCTTTTACTATTATTTCCTTATTAGGTGAGGAGGTGGGAAGGGTTCTTTAAGTGATCTACTTAGTGCTAAATTAAGACATTCTCCTGAAGACGAGCATAGTATACTGTTCGAAACATTAAGACTGCAATAACTCTTTTCAGGGTACCTCCCATAAAAGATATACACATGGTTGGTGCCAATAAATTGTTTTCATTTCATTTAGTCATTCTGGTTGTGAACCCAAGGATTCACAGAAAAGTGAACTTTTTACAAGAACCCCATGGAGAGGAAGACAAGGAAGGAAGCTTCGGTTTTAGATGCGGGAGGAAAACCCCACAGAATTATTCCACAGAAAACCCGCGCAGTCAGGTAGGGACTGAAAACCCAGTTCACATAGTGTCCCTCGCAGGATTGGAAGCGGGGTCCTAGAGTTGGAAGGGAGGAAAGATACCACTATACACCAACCTGACTGCCCCAGATTAATAACAGTTACTTCCTTTTATCCACACCAGGCAAAGCTTCAAATGTCACTTAAATAAAATTGTAAAAAAACTCTATTTTTTCTTCAAAATAATTGACATATACATCCAAAAATTGTGACAACCCTTATGTTTTGACCCTATCTTTACAGTTACATCCGATGCCAAGATACAAAACTAGCTTTTATCAAAAAACCTATAATTATCAACCACCCGACATGTCTAACCAAGAAGAACAAATTATCAACAGAAAAAACAGCTTAGATACACAGCACCATGAACTCCCAGAGTATAAGAAAAATATTTTGACAGGGTGAGAAAAACTGCTACTCATCCTTAGATGGGATTACTAAAAAAAAAAAAAAATCCAGATTTCCACTTCAAGAAGTTAAGGAGGCAAAAAAATATCAGAAATCAACACCAGAAATCCAGTCTATAAAGCTCACAAACACAGCTCTGACAAATCTTCTTGTGTACGAGTGAAGACTGAAATCTTCATGTTTTTCTTCTACTTCCCATGATTTATCTACTGTCACCCAAATCAGAAATTAAAACAAATTCTCTCCGACTTGCCAGGGGACAAATTTCACGACTCAAAGTGACAGGACAAATAGTAGCACAAGAGGAGGACAAACGATTCCGCACTCATCCTCGTCACATAATAAGGAGGAAGGAATAAGTCTGATTATAATTAGGGCAAGGACTGTTGACCCCCATCCCATGATTCAGTAAGACTTTTTCTAAACAAGGACTATATGGCCAGGCGTCTAACAGCCTTGCCTCATCCATCAATTAACTGATGAGAAACCCTGCTTGTGTTTGGCGTGGCACGACTCACTGGGGACGCATGAAACGGCGGTAGGGGAAATAACACTTGTCTGGTTCTGTTAATTTTTTGTTACTTCAAACAGTTCGATGAGACAGTCGTGTGTGAAAATGTTCCACGATGTTATCCCAAAAGCTCTCATGCGAACCTTTTCGACATGAAATAACAGAAAGCTCACTCGTAATATCAACATCAATAAAGACAAATATTGTACTATTCCCATGATTTTGTGCTACTGGAGTAACAAAACATGGACTGAAAGTTGTTGACATGACATTGGTTTTTTAACGTTATTCTTATTAGTCATGGTAGACTGAATTCACTTGGGTTGACAGTACGGAAGGAGGCACCATTTTTAAATTATAGAATTCGATTTTTCTCTCTTTTGATAGTACATTGTATGTTTTTCTTTGTATTTATTCCAAGTCAAATTTACTCAGTTGTCAAAAAAAAAAAAACATGTACACGTATTTGATGAAGGAAAATTGCTGGGGAAAAAAGGCTATCTGGTTTCCAAACAGTCGACATCTCACTAGAAACAGCTTGTCATCAACTCATGCGCTACTTGTGTAAAGACGTTCACAATTAGCCTTGTGACTGCAATTAGTATTATTGTTATTTAACCTGTAACTATTAATCAAGCACCTTGATTTTGACGAAAATGTTCAGATGGAAGAAAGATGTATCACAGTCCAGGGAAAGGCTGTTCATGGCTATACACTTACACATCTGCATCAGGCTGATGGTTCGGAGAAACTAGTCAGGAATACCGAAGTATATTTATTGCCGTAGTTATCATGAACATGAATATTTGACTGCTCTCTTTTAGCCCCATGCATGTTACAGAGGCTTTGACTGTGCTCCATTAAGTGGAATTAGAATGGTCGACGGTGGGTGATTCACATCTTAAGATGTTGAGAGTGGACCGTTGTGGACTGCCAATCATGCGTCGGATGCATCCTAGAAACTTAAGGGTCCCACGGGGAATCGCCACAGATGGAACTCATAAACTTCTGTCTGCAGAGCTATTGTCCAAATAAACAGCCCTGTGTACGTGGTTACCATCAGCTATCAACATGTGTGTGCGTTTGCGTAGACCCAGGAATGGCTCCCTCGCACAAGATTCAGTCAGTTTGAGACCACACAGTGCTATGCAGAAGGCTTCGGGCTTCTCATTGGGGTGAAAAAGACAACACTCCTGGATAAATATAACCTGCTCCGGTGAATCTCCCCGTGCATTATAAATGCAGCAAGTTATAACCTCTACATTTTGTTTTTCAAAGGGAAGTTAAGAGATGAAATGTTACTTGAAATAGTAGTGCCATTGTGTTTGTGTTTTTAAGTAGTCTATTTATTTTAAACACTGGCCGTTCGGTGGCAAAACCACACAACTGCGACACGTGTCTGTCACGCCATGGTTAGTCCGCAAGTTGTATCAAAATGTACCGTTTTGCTGCAAACCTGTGGCAGTTATTTGTTTTCATGGCAAATGAGATGTTTGCACATAAAGCAAAGGATCGAGAACCCCCACTAGAGCATGAGTGTGCCCCCCTTATCTCCACGGCTCATCAGTATCGTGTAGCCAAACGAAGTGGGAATCTACTTCACGCCTTGGCAGACGCCCAGCACAGCCAAAGATGGCACTCAAGTTACCATGGAGGAGCCTGCTGATGATGGGATGACATTGCCACCCTTCAGGCAAACAGACTCCTTACGCCAGTGATAGTCAGTGTGTCTGTGTGGTATACCCAGGGTACCCATCGCTGGGGTGCTTTACTCCTTGGTACAGGTTGTATGGACATTATAAAGATACAGGCAGCAGAGCGAGGAGCTCAGTCCGAGGTGATAAAGAGCCCTTCAGCGTTCTAACAACACCACCTCTATAATCAGTTGGTTCAATATCCAGCAAAAACATCCATTCATTCTTAATGTATGTAGTGTGGTTAGAATAGCTGACCTGTACAACTTGTTCATCCATCTTTAACCATTTGAATTTCAAATAGAATTCTTTTTCTATATTTTTCTTTTTCATTTTAATTTTGGGTTGAACAAAGAGAAAGTGACCAGGAGATCGGGATTTGAACCTGCAACATCTAGTGTCTCCCTATTATGTCAATATCTTTGTTTGAGGTACCAGTCAGATCAAGCTTATACAACCTGTAACTGCCATATAGCCAGGGATCACACCAAAGTTTACGATACAATCTGGGAAGCGGCAGCAGAGGGATCACCTTATTAAGGGTATGCCATTTCTTATTCCAAATATCAAGTAATAAACCACAAAGAAAACTGAAAGGGAAATTGTGAAACAACTTTATTACATTTCTAACAGCACAATTAGTGCCAATACCGGGATGAATCGGAAATGATGAAGAAGCGTTCAGATGTGGAAGGAAAATCCCAAACAGTCAGGGCCCAATTTGATGACTCTGCTTACCATGGAACTCTGCGCTTATTACCCTTAGTCTTATGTGCTTTACAGGGCTTTGTACAAGCGCAGAATGCCGCGGTAAGCTAAGCCATGACTTTGGATCCTGGTGGGGACTGAAAACCCAATCAACAAGCGAAGCTCTCGTCTGAGGAGGCTTACAAACCGGGGTCCACAGACGTGAAAGGCAGGGAAAGAAACCACTGAGCCAGCCTGATGATCCCCTAAAATTCATCTTTGTTATATGGCTTACCAGTCACTGTCTGTCTTATGATTGGTCAAAAGTCCACTTATGCCAAGAGGAAGACAGAAATATTTAAACAGTTTTTTTCCCTTGATGTAGTGCTGTTGAAAATAGCTGACCTAAAAATTATTTATCTCTCTAAGTCATTTGAAATTGAAGAAGAATTCACCTTTGTCGTATAGTTTATGTCACTAGCTGCCTTGGTTGGTGCAAAGTTCTCTCATGAAGACATTCCCGATCCAGAGGGAGACAGAACTATGCCTTTATAACTCTGCTTCAGAACCATTAATGCACCAATAAGAGCCACTGGTCTAATGTGCACTCTGAACAGAAAAGCACATCGACAATGATCAGGTTACATGTTCAAATAGGATGAATTTTATTTGAAGATCTCTAAATGTCACCTTCAATTCATCACAGCCAGTGCAGTCAGTTGCAGCCTGTTTAACATTACTTCCATTGGCATTTAAGGTTGGTTTGCTGGTTTCTTCCTTGCCTTTTCACTTCTGTGGACCCTGGTTCGAATCCTCCTTTAGACCTCAGCCTTACATATGCATAGGGCAAGAGTATACAGTGCTAATCACATTGTTGCAGGGTAAACAAAATTATATTCTTTATCCCCGATGCAATAGCCATGACATCTACCAAAATGATGTCTTTTGTTGAGAATGAGCACCGTCAAAAAAGTGGGTTATTAATTAATATACAATCTGCATTGCAGCATGTTTTTTCTCAACGTTGGTCAGACAGGGGACAGATTAATACGCCATTCAAAATAATCCTAGCCTTTGGCCAACCATGTTTTAATCCGACGGCTGGAAAATTCCGACATTGACTCATTGAATCCTTTTGAAAGGTTTCTTTATTTATTCATGACAGATCTCTGTTCTCTATCAGTCAAAATTACTCCCGAACTGAGGACATATAGTAGAGTCACGACAGGCACTAGCTACATCTAAATCCAGTAATCCTTAAAAATGACATGTTTCCCAAACAATTTGTCATCTAATAGTTGCTGCATTTGATCATTTCTGTGGACACAGTCCCTCGGGGGAGAAAATGATGTGAATGAGAGTCCAACTCTGGGATGTGACAGACTAGCGCAAGCTGCCAACTCAGGAATGGAGGGTGACGTCCATGGATGGACAAGGAATGTTAACCCCCAACGGAGATGGTCTAAAGCTCGTGCAGCCTCACAATGCTATCTCTGTGATGACAGTGGCCTGACACGTACGTCAAACCCGCCTGGTGACCTGCGGTGACTGATTGACCCACGTACACTGGCTGACCTTTGGTAGAGATCAGTCAGCCCACTCTTGTGGCCATACAGCTGTCGGGGATTTGGGACGTTTGAGTCCGCCGTGTTGTTTTTAAATAAGAAATTTTTCAGGACTGCATCTTGATGGAACAATGTGGACTTAAATCCCTCTTGAGAAGCGCCAAAGCTGCCTGAGTGACCTGAATATGCTTCTTGCTGACGGGGGAAGATGATGCACCTGTATGTTGAATTCATTTGATTTATAAAGTCACCACTTACCATTTAGTCAGCTCGGACCTTATTAAACAAAGCCTCTGTTATTTTGGCAATCATGTCGTATCAACTGGGAATTCACTATTACCAACGCAGATCGACACTCCAAAATAAAACGCAATATTGTTGTTGTTTCCTTTCAAACCTGACTGATATGTGAGGCCTAAAGTCCATGTGACCATCACAGGTTCTGGGAAATGCGTAAAGCGCAATCCTTAAAAATGAAATAACACGCCAAGCAATGCGCATTATTTTTACGGATAACGCAGTATGCAATACTATGATATATGGAATTGTGTGCATTTTTGCTTGGTGTGGATTTTGTACACGTTGCATACGGACAATGCATGACAGACACGTTCATTTACAGCCTAAGGGTTAGACCAAAGTGTTCTTCTTTATTACCAATGCAAATGGATCTTTAAAATTATATCACACTCAAGTTAAACAAAT
>CM021527.1:24357194-24370319 GCA_010994315.2 Pisaster ochraceus
AGCTCTGGTGTTTCTGATCAGCGGAGTGTGGGTTTGAGTCCCGGTCTTGACACTTGTGCCCTCAAGCAAGACAATTAAACCATTATTGCTTCTTCCATTGGATGGGACATAAAGCTGTAGGTCCTGTGCATGGTGTAATGCACGTTTAAGAGCCCTGTACACTTATCGCTATTACAGAAGTGGTTAGCTCCGGTGATTTCTGGTATGGTTGGTAGTATTAAGTTTACACCCATGTAAAGTGGATCTTACAATTCCAAATATAGCTCCGCATACCTGTAACAAAATTAATGGGTGCTCAGAGACGGCCTTCGGGTGTGAGAAGTTGTATATAAAAACTGCATATTATTTGTAATGTTCATCAGTTGCTCTTTAAAGCCAGCTGGACTTTAACACTAGTCTTGCTTGACCAAGATGAGTTTTGCCGAGGCCAATAACAAGCATGAATTCCCCCCGTGACGTGTCACAGATATCAAAACCCCCAGTGATTAATTGCCCCCCATAGAAGTTCACTGATTACCGTTGACATTCAAATAATCTGCAACTATTTGGGTTTGGGGAGCTGACAGCTGTATCCCACATGTGGGTGGCTAATACATTCAGTCCAGGCCCCAATTCCATTGAACTGCTGACCTCATGGAAAACACCGCTTAACAAGTTTGCTGAGCAGAAATTAGCACAGACCAGGGATAAACTTCATGGCTATGACAAATCTAATAACTTTTAAGTGTGTTAAACCAACCAATGTTTGAAGATATGTTTTATCTTTAGGCCTGAGAAATGAACAGACAATATACATGTACACTCATTCCAATCCTCTACTTTCCAATAAATAAAAGACAAATGGTCATGTTTTCAAATTAGCCAAATCAAACAAAAGATGGGAATGCGGAGGGACAATTTGGTTTCAAACATAACAATATTTCAGCTGTCATCAGACATTTTAATAGAAGAACTATTACAGGTACATGTATGAGGTTAGTATTGGCTTCTGATTGATGTCCCCCTCGACCACCCGTACACATCAGTGTCAGGGTATAACAAAATTAAATTCTTTATCCCCGATGCAAATATTAACATCTATTACACCACAAAATAGGGAGATACCAAACTAGACATAGACAGCTTTAGTATATAGATTATCGGCAGGTAAACCCAGAGCTTCAAATCCTGTTCAACTAATTTATGTTCATGTTGACTTAGTATTTGTCCCCCTGCCTTTCACCCTGGTGGACCCTGGTTCAAATCCTGCTTTGAACTCAGAAACTTGCATGTGAATTGGGTTTCAGTCCCTACCTGATTATGTGGGGTTCCCCCAGCAGGGGTTTTTCCTCCCACATCTACAACTGAGAATTCTTCAACATCTTCTCTATGCATCTTCAATGTCACAGTGCACGGCACTCTTTGCAATTTCCTTGGTTTCATAACCAGAAAGATATTACAATAACAAAAGTCTAGGAATAAGTAAAATGTGAATACCATTGTCTGTTCCATGCTATGATTTTACCACGTGACATCCTTGAAAGACGTGACAAATAACCTCCAGACTTACCAATATGTAAGGAAATTATTTCAAAGATTTGATAATATGTTTGTTTCCAATGTACATGTGGACACGTACATAGTGTACTATTGATGTTGCATGAGTGACCTCATTGGTTATCTTCTCATGTATCTGCTTGGCTTAAATGTCAAGCGTGCCGAGACTTAATAACATTAAGTGTTTAATTAACTTAATTAAAACGAGATCCCATCTCTAAATACACAGAAGTATCATGTTATCATAAGATTTACACTTTACCACGACTTAACATTTAAGGTCTCCATGCCTTGAAACGTTTTCAATTTAATTAAAGTTCAATGAATTTCCCGCCTCACACGAATAACTGGACAAACCTTCTCTCAGATCAAAGAAAAAGTAAACATTTTCATTTTTGTTTGGCCGATGAAAAAAGAGGGCTCTGCATTTTCAAGTACTGAACACGTAAACAATGGAAATTAACTTGGTATGTCTATTGTCATCTTAGTGCTCAAAATGATGACAGATTGATCCATATAGTAACACTAGGATGGAGACTACACAAAAACTCTGTGCACAGTTTCTCCCCCAGAACTCAAACAGGGGGAGAGGCGACAAATTTTTAAAAGTTCATCATAAGAAGGCATTCAAATGCTCGACATGTCGGATCTGGAATAAATATCAGGCTGATGCAAACCGAGATGGCAGTTGGATATGGGCTGTTTTTAATCCATGTATACTACATAAATGAGGGTACCCACATATTCAACGACTTGCTGGGACAGATTCCTCGAATACAAATCGTAGTACCATTTAGAAGATGCCAGGTGACTGGTGTACCAGAGACGCAAACTATAAAATTATAATCAAGGCTAGAAAAAAAGACAAAAGCCTATACACTGCTTCATCCAGAAAGCTTTGGCATTGAAACAGCTCACTCCGATTTGAACAGATACAAAAGTTCACCCTGTGGGGGACACATGCATGGTATACCCATTTCTGCTTAAGAAAGCTTCTTGCTTAAACACATCCACTTCAAAACACAATCTCCAAACATTGATGGAAAAAAGAAAAGCATTTTGCTAAATCTTTGTATCCCAGATTGACTTCAGTCTAATGAAGGCTTTCTGAGGATCCAGGTGTGAAGATGTAAGATGATCCATTGCCAGCCTGTGGTTCCCAATCTGCTGATCCAAACTGCTGTGACACATTGCAGAGAATAAAGAACACCTTTCCGCCAGTAAATTTTGTACACTATATTTGTGTTGCTGTCTTGAAATAGGATCCTGGCTGTTTCTTAGCATGGCCCAGATCTCTTCAACGCTGATAGAAACCCCATTCAAGTCCTGTTGCATTCAATCCCTGGTCATGCCTCCCAAGTTAAAAGGCTTCCCGTTCACAGTTGGTGATCCAGCGCTTGTCAATTGTAAACGAGTCTTTCTTCCTTCTTTTCCAAGCATGGAGTATTTTGGTTGTTTCATTTTTCTGCGCAGACACGACTGTTTTTCAGTTGACTGAAGAATGGGTAGCCTGCCGCATACGAGATGACTCAAGACTTAAGAGCCAGTAAACAGCCCTATCAGGTTCAAATCTATTCAGACTTGTAATTAAGGATGCGGTCTTAAAGTCCATCTCAATATTGATCCTATTCCATGCCAAGAGTACGACACAAGCCATTTGTTCTTTGTGAAAAGGCGTCTCCAAGGAAACAGCGGCTTGAAAAGCACAGTGACGACAACAAAAGTACATAAATTGTGCGACATTGTAAAGTATGTTCTTATCCATATTCTCCTTTAATTTTTCTGTCTGTATTCTGTTATAACATTTGGTATTATCATCAGACCTCTCTCTTACAGAGTTTTGCAAAACTGTGGGGCATTGTGGACTCAAATTTGGCACGTTGGATCGGCAACTCTACGGTGAAATCTGGAACATTTTAATTGGTTTTATTTTATGACTTTTGAGAATTTGGTCTTAAATCAATAAAAGGATATCAATAAATTGTTTGTGTGTCAGTGCACTTACTGAAATTTGCGCATATCTGCCAAAAATATGCGCGTATCAACCCAATACGCTGCCTTGCCCGGGGAGGATCGTAGTCATCAAATTCTGGAAACTTCCAGAGCTTTTGCATGAATGAACAAAACGAGAAATTGTTCAGTTGATCATTCTAGACTGCTATATTGCTGCATTGTACATATGTCAGGTAAGCTTAATAAATCTTCCATCTGACATAACACTCTCGCTGGCTCCCTTCATCCCCTTTTGCAGATTGTGTTTATGTTGTAACATGAATGATCTGATGCTGCAGAACGTGTCCAGCCCGAGGGGGTTCCAGACTCCCTCTCCAGCAGTATTAACTTGGTACCACCCCCTACATAACCCAGATTTCAGCTAACAAAATTAGAGCAAATTAGGGGCCCCTGGTCCTTTGAGATTCGCATCCCATCCATAATTTCATTTCACATTCTCGAATCCTGATTAATTTGTTAGACCATCCATGAGCACTTGTGCCGTTCTGTTCATTTTTTCTCTCTCCTTCTCTCTCCCCCTCTCTCCCTCTTGTTGTCTAAGATGTTTAGATCTGGCGTGCACATCCATTCAGCTGTCCGTGGTCGGGGGACGAATGTGGGAAAAGAGCCCTACAGGGCTATACAGAGCTTTCCATCTGTAATCAAACACGGCAGGTTTCCTGCTGTGCTGGGTGTCAAAATTGGATTATTCATTTTATCTCTCGCACTTCCCCGGGCAAACAAACTTCCAGGGAAAAACAACATGGCTAACTATTGCTTACAGTAACCCACATCAGACTGAATGACGCATGGGGATCAAAGCATTGCAGATAACTGCCCCCCCCCCCAGTAATTACAAATAAATAAACAAGATAACATTTTTACAAACTGCGGTTACCAACAGCAGTCAAAGCATACAATCACCACAGATACATAAAGAAAACTCTCTCTAGAAGTTTAAAATCATATTATGAAACGCAAACCACAAATTTAATAATGTTGAATGGGCGCAGTAATGTCCAGTCAAATTCGAGACTAACAGGAAATCGTTCGGACCGAAACAATATGTTAATGACATGTCAACTTGATGGAGGACTCTCGATTTGTGCAAACTCGGCAGAAATTGTTTCGCAGTTGAACAACCAACATGATGACATTGTATAACATAACTGCTGATTCTGCATGAATATTATATGAAAGCACTTCAAAATATACTCAATTGGGTTGATTTTTATGTACAGTAACCCCCCCCCCCCTTTTAGATTAAATTTGACTGAAGCCGGATATAAAGACTATGTATAGCATCATGGCAGAGTCGTTTAGTGCATTGTATTCAATTATTCAGGTTGCATCCTGTAAACTTGGATGTGATCCCTGGCTATACGGCAGTTACAGGCTAAATGGTTTCGAAATGCCACCTGAAAATAGATGTTGACAAAATAGGGAGATGGCCAGCATTAGGGCTTGATAGCTCAGTCGGTACAGCACTGGCACGTTAATCCAGGGATCGCAGGTTCAAATCCCGCTGTCGTCAATTTCTCTTTGGTCAACACAAAGTTAATTATAGAATTAATAACACTGTAGCATTTTGTGGTCGAGCGGTCTGAAGCATCGACCTCAAGTTTTGATTCCGATTCACCAAAGTGTTGGTTCGAATCCTGGTCAAGACACTTGTGTTCGTGGGCAAGACACTTCATTAATTGCTTCTCATCACCCAGGAGGGTAAAGATTGTTGATGTGAATGCTTATGTGCGCCAATGGTCTGCTGGTGCTGCATACTCCAAAGGAGTTGGGACGGTTTCAAGAGTACTAACAGTAAAAGGCTCTTTGATGTAATGTTTATAAGCACCTAATAAATGATAATTATTATCACTATTGAGTTCAAATCCTTACCAGACTATGATAGAGCTTGATGAGGCCCTATGTATAGAATACAAAACACTTTTACAGAACAGTAGGTTTTGGGGGTGTGCCAACTCTCTGTCAATGCCTCCTCAATGCTAGTTGCTAATTTCCCTTCCTCTTTCTGTCAATGAAGGGGCTTGAGAAATTCCAGTTAATGTAGAAAAATGGTATGCCTGCTCTGAGCTTGCTCTCACCAAATGGATCAATCTTAAACGCCTTAAAGAAAGTGTGAAGTCGCAATACATTCAGACAGCATCACGGCAGAAAAATTAAAACTCATCTTTTGAGGTTCAACGATGAGGTCTGATGAGGTACCTGCCTCTACTTCCCTAATCGTACCGTTCCCTGGTCCAACCTGAGCAGGCATCAATGTTTCCTCTGAGCAGGCATCAATGTTTCCTCTGAACTACAGGCCTGAGGCCAGTGAGCTTAACATCGGGACAAGAAACACACAACCAGACAAGTCTGGCAGTCTTGAGTTCTTCAATTGAATAATAACACCTCACTGTGTAATATCTTTACTAGGAAACAAGTTATGATCAAATGTTGACTTTGACGACTCTGATATTTATTGGTGAACTCTGTAGAGTATCTGAGTATACTCAAAGTACACGAATCATATCTCTTACTGCTTGTTCAAATACAAACAGTTAGGCGTTTGAAAAAAAAAATTGTATCTGTGTAGAAAGATTTTCTCTTATTTTGATTCCGGTTTTGTAAACAAAATTCTAGTGAGGTAAATATTGAGAGCTGCAAGCCCTGCGGTCTCGTGGATGTCTCTCCTCTAATTTGAGTCCTGCAGTAAGTGTCTGATAGGTAAGCAGCTAGAAACACCCTTCCCTCGTCCCTTCATAACATTACCGACACCTGGTTGACATTTGACTGAGCCCAAGTACCATAATTCAATTTCAATTATTCCACCAAGACCCTAACCCATTTGGTTTGTACGGCACATTTATCCAATGTGCCTGAACAAAATGTCGATCGCCGAAGGTAAACCATGAATTTCCGCAAGATGAAAAACATTTTTTTGTTGTAGACCGCTCACACTATGCGTGTGTGAATGATCTACCCATCACGCATAGTTGGGTGCTGACAAGACGGCTATGGCCCGTTGGTTCCCGGCTGTACTTTCTCCCCACAGTGTATAGGGCACCCTCAGCTAATCAAACTTTAACACGGCAAATTGTTCAGCCACTGGATGAAGAGCCCGCATTGATTCCAGTCATTTTAATATGGATTTATGGGGTGCGGAATAACGTTGCGCTGGCAGTTCACTGCCGCTGTGGGTGCATCTCCATTTTGTTCACTAAGTACATGCAGTGATAATGGAGTTGGCAATGTCAATAATAAAGTGCTATATACACACTCCATCAGCTGCATCTAATGCATCTAAGTATCCTGTAGTATAACACACACAGCAGCAGAGTACATGTTGTATCATGATTATACGACTCAGTTGACTCGCTTCCAATAACAGACTCAAACTTTCTGCACTGTAATTGTGATTGATTAATTTTGTCCGACCATGATTCATGGACCACACTAAATAAAGCATGACTCAGTAGAAGTTGTTCTTAATACTGCTGAGTCAGGCAAGGATGACACTCTCTGACAACGAAAACACCTTCGGGACAATTTGGTTACAACATTTTTTCCCCCATCAATTTTCACTTTTCTGTTCGCATTCATGAGGTGCTTATAAACATTGTATTCAAAGTGCCTTACATGACTACTACCCCTGCTCATTTGTGCAGTAAGCATTCCTGAAACCATCTCAACTCCTTAGGAATATGCAGCACCGGAAGCCAAATTGGAATTCACTTTGCAAATCATTCACATCGACAATCTCTTCCCTCCCTCACAGGTACCCATTTACTCCAACATCGTATGAAGCAATTATAGTCAAGTATCTTGCCCAAGAACACAATTGTCACTACCAGGATTCGAACCCCCCATTCTGACATGATCAAAATCTTGAGTTTGGTGCTCTAATCCACTCAGCCATGAAAAGCTACGAGCCGCATATCATTTGCATATTACATGTAGCACACAAAGAATTACAATCAGCAGGTACTCTACAAAAAAAAGAAAACGCCTTGCAGAGATGCAAATGAGCTAATTAAATATTTAAACGGTATACATGTGCATAAAGAATAGGGAATAAATGCACACGCACGTAAATTACCTTGACCGGCCAGTTTCATGGTACCACTATACACAAACAACCCTCAAAACACTGCACTTGAGAGCTCGTTTGAGATGCATTGATGAATGTTGCGTCAGTGATAATATTACACTCATGGAACCTCTTGTGATATGACGTCAACGACTACTTCTTTTTCCGTTTTGTCGGATTTAGAAGTTGCATACGTGTATCATCTGCTTGCAATTCAAGAAGACATGCATGGCAGGAATCCATATTTAACATGCACCATATCTTTTGTGATATCTCTTTCGTTCAGTTCGCATATTATTTGCACAATAAATGTAGCACTGGCACACAGGTTGCTAATCATTCACATCAACAGTCTCTACCCTCGCAGGAACCCATTTTTTCTCCTGGGTGATGAGAAGCAATTATAGTTAAGTGTCTTTCCCAATCTAAGAAATTGGCCGGTAACCATGTTAGCATAATGAGATGTAACAATTTGAATCAGAATAAAGAACAATATTTTGGGTTGTACCCGACACCAACAATTGCATGCTCAGTGCTTCTCCCGAGTTCTGTGAAAACAAATCCCTAGGCATACTACCTGGGTGGGATTCGAACCAACGACCCCCACACTCTAAAGCAGATGTCTTAACCACTAGACCACGCATGTTTTCCTAATTTGTTTAAACTAGGGTGGTTTTTTTTTAAAGCTACTAAAACCTTTAATATCCTTCATCTCAATCAGATTTGTATCAGTCATTCTGTTTCATTACCAACTCAACGAAAGGCCAGTTCAAAGCCTATAATTATCACACCTATTAAATTGTTTGCGGTAACCGCTGCTCTATGGTTTGTAAAACCAAACTATTATTAATTACATTTTTTATTTTGAAAAACATTTACATATTTTAGAATTCTACTTTATTGGTTATGTACCAAACCGCCTTCAAAAAGTTAGGTAAGTGAGCAAATAATGAAAAATAGATCAAAATGATCTTGCAAAAATATATCTAGTTGAGATTTTCATAAAACACCAAGCCTGAAAAAGTTCCCAGACACAGATCTGTATAAATAAAACCAAGTAGTGAATGCATTACATTCGATGATTGCATTACTTCTACGGCTTCCATCTGTCATTCAATATAAACTGCTTATAACAAATGTCTCTCCAACGGTAACATTTTCAACATTATGATTCAAACAACATCTGTGGAAATGGAAATATCTTATCTGGAATGAGATGCACGGATGACTACGAAAAAATACCACTTACAGTTGACTTAATACGCATTGTCAGTCATAACCTCATCCTTCGCTATAATTACCGACATGTATTTCCACCTGGCTACTCCGTTAGGACGCAAAGTCTCGTTGAGAAATTCTGATGTGTTGTTAAAACCTAGGTAAAATGCTTGGACATGTATAGATCAGTGCATTCTGGAATGCGTTCAGGACATATCACCCGGTTTGAATCTTTGCTTTACATGTATTTTTATTCCGTGTCCATAGAGCTTACAAAATATATTCTGTTCACATCACATTTTACCATTTGTGAACTGTTTTTCGTTGGTCATGGTAAATGTTTAAGTTTCAAGCGCTGATATTGAACCTTAGTTGATCGCAAATGCTTTGTTTTTCTCTTCATGAAAAAAGTTTCTGTTCTCTTTCTGTTGGCATGACCTAACCTTATATTTCTTGCAGTTGAACTTTAGATTTTTTTTTCAGTAAGGTAGAGTAAAATATCTGTCCTACATGAAGAAATAATGGAATAATTTTAACAGCCCCTAATTTCCTCCATATATCATGAGCTTACACGGCCTTGCCAAAAGTTCATGCATACAGGTAGCCAAGTCTTGGGTCAGTTTACTGTGATGATAAACATGACCTTGCTTGCTTTCTATTCACATGGAATAAAATGAAAAATATCAAAAGTGCAATGTGTCCTTGCCATAGGTGCTTAAGTGGAATTTTATTTGATGAGACTACTGCCTACACAGCCCATTAACCACGGTGAAGGATAACACAGTACAATAAAAAGGCCAAGATACGTGATGGGACTTCTACAAAGTTTTTTCGGGAGAACAATAAATGCTGCTAGACTGTACCTTCCCGAGTTGTCCCACAACATTAAAAAAACAACAAAAGTATAGTTCCATTGCTGACTTCGTCCTTGTGCTTTTTACACTCTTCAAACAATACAAGGTAGATATCTTGACTTTCTCACTACCGTCCTGTCATTTGTCCTTCACAAGATATTCCACAATATAATTTTTGTTTGAGGTTGTTAGTAAGGCAGTTTTATTTTGTGGGGGGCGGGTCTTTTTGTCTGTCCCATCTGTGCGTCTGTGTGCATGTGATGTTTTAGTCCTTTTTACTTTTTAATGTCAAATTTCTGCTGTGCAGCTTTTGCGCTGCAATGACAGTTTCTCAATGAACCGTTTATCTATCAACATCATAGGACTACAGAGTCAGTTGGTACATGTAGTAGAGCACCGGAACGTTAATCCAGAGGTTGCAGTTCATACCCCATTCTAGTCAGTTTTTCATTGTTCACACAAAAATTGAATTCAAATTTGCATTTGTGTTTCCCATTTTCAGGATATGCATTACATTTATATTTGTACCTGTATATGCCTAGGTTGTATTTGAAAAGAAACACAATAAAAAGGCACAACTTTGAATCCATCGTGATGGCAGTTTTCTAAGCAACAGAGAAAAGCAATTCTTATGGGATGGGGTTAAGGTTACTGGATTTAAGGTGCAACATCAACATTCAACCATGACAAGGAACACTATAAAGGGATCCATTATGGAGACCATCAGTCATGCTTGTAGTTTTTCCAACAGAAAGAGAGAAGCGCATTGTAGTTGCTGTTTTGTTTTGTTTTTTTTGTTTTTTTGTGGGTTTGGTTTTTTTTGTGTTTTTTTTTGGGGGGGGTGAGGTTACAGAGCTTCAGGCTGCAACATCAACAATCAACCATAGCAATATTGCCATTGACAAGAACAATAAAAAGGGGACCATTTTGCAGTAACATTTGTGTAGTACCCTAAACAACCCCAAAAGTATTTCAACATGTGAATGGGCGTGCAGACTGTACTGAAAATAATTTGAGTTGATTTATTTGGTGTTTGTGACTCCTCCAAAATGATGGTCTGGAAAAAAAATTGTTTGCGTTAAACAGAAAAATATAATGGTGTTCGCTTCTGAAGCTTTGGAACGAAAGAAACATTCTATTTTCAAAAAAATATTCCAGCCGTTTCGGTAAAACTGATTTGAAAAAATCTTACAAAACAGTTTAAGAAAACATGGGCGATTAGTTTCTTAACTTGGTTTCCTTTAACTTCATCGTGAGACAATTTGTGACGAGTAAAACGTGACTGTCATGTAGATGTTCAAGAGTTGAAACAAACTGTACTCATGAAGAAAAAAAAAAACATATATAGAGAATGGAGACGCTGGTTCATTATGGGATCGTGATTGAGTTCTGTGTCTACATGACGTCCCAGATGCTTGTTTTGAGTACAGATAAATGGTTCAACATTCGGACACGATGCAATAATCTCCCTCATGGATGTAATTACATGTGTCTGTGTATTAGATGTAGATCAATGAAGGAAAGGAAAAAAAACCAGCGGCTAATAATCACCATGTGTTACACACTATTACAGACATGTAATACTCCATCATGCGTGGCAAAATTCTACTTCCACATGTCAAAAATGAGGACAATGGTTTATCAGTGCGCATTTTATCTAAACAGTGGCCCTCTGGCTAAATGTTAGTTAAAACGACTGAGGACCAGTCAACATTCTCTACAAGAAGTGGTCCAGCTGGCTATTTCAGTGTTGAAAAGCATCACTATTGCATGGAGATGATGTAGTAATATGAAATATGGACCAGTGAAGTAGCTGAGGGACTACTGAAATGACAAGCTAACTGGTCCCCCCTGGCTAGAGTCACTGATAAAGTTAAAGGCAAACCCTGTGGTAAATTCACCAAACACCCCTCAATTACAAACATTGCACATGTGATATAGACACTAAAGGGCATTTGGTGTTGTTGTTGTTGTTGTTGTTTTGTTTTTGGGGGGTTTTATTGCTGAAGATAACCAACAGCTAATGTGCAAATGCAGAGATGAACGAAACATTCTACATTAAAATCAACCACTAATTACAAACCAAAATTCACTACCAACAGTAACTTTATAGCATGTATAGACCCCATGCACTCTGACACCACTTGTGGACAACTGTCTGCCCTGTTGTCAACAATCAGCGAGTCAAATGTTCAAAACAAAAATGGTGCATATTGTTGTTGCTGTTGTTTTTTGTTTAGTTTGTTTTCCTAAAAACAACATTTTCAATTGAATTGTTAACAGGTAAATGACCTGAAGGTGAGTACTATCCGATATGTTGGTCGGTATCGGGCAAGATAAGATTCTCTTCTTTTTTTGTCAGCAGATCGGGAGAAAAGGATAATGCGAAGAAATTACTTCTAGTATCACGTATACATGTATTCAACACACAGTACTCCTCCAGCAAATCTCTTTAAAAACTTACTAAGGATTTGGACTGCATGGACGCATCTAAAGTTACCCCGCTATGTTCATTTAATGCCTAACTGAAGATGAATATTTCAGTGTCCTGGGGACCCTTATGAAATACACTATGCTTATAATACAATTCTTTCATGAAAACATTTGGCAATTTAAGAAACCAACAGAAAACAGACTGTCTTCTGTATATCTGCTCTCCTCCCTTGTCTTGGAGCTTAGCCTAGACAGATTGCGCATGCTAGAGTACCACTCCCAGGGGACCGGTGAGGAAGAATTGTATGATAACCTAACAGAGTCATGAAAGATGTCAGTGACACCGACTGAAAGTCAGTGACTTTATCCAGACTTGGATCCGGAGTGGAGACGCTGACAGGGGCTGACTCCAATCATTTTGTCACATCCATTACTTGGGGGGGACCTTTCCTTTCTTCCAATTCAGATTAGATTGTTTGTCTGATTGTACAACTGTTTTCACCGCTGAGAGTAACGTGTTTTGTGTTTCGTGCTTCATAAAGTACAAATAATGCTAGAGTGTACCAGATGGTTCTGAATGTACTTGAACAGTGTGTATAAGTCAAATGGTTGAGGTTTAGTAATAATTATTTAAAAAGGCACTTTATTTGATGCTTTTAAACACTGCATCACTATTACTACCCCTGTTCATTTTGACATTCAGCATTCCTGAAACTATCTCAACTCCTTAGGAGTATGCAGCACCGGCAGCCAAATGGGAACACACGTTACTGATCATTCACATCAACAGTCTCTACCCTCAAAGATACCCATTTGCTCCTGGGTGATGAGAAGCAATTAGAGCTAAGTGTCTTGCTCAAGAACAAAAGTGTCACTCTGGGATTTGAACCCACACTGTGATGACTCGGCCATCAGAACTTGAATTCCATGCTCTAGACCACTCAGCCACGGCATGCTGAAATTTTACCAACAATGTATGAGTACCAAAAACCTTCAAGTGACGCATTT
>CM021527.1:24373553-24383824 GCA_010994315.2 Pisaster ochraceus
CCCCCCCCCCCCCCCCCCCACCTCCTAATCTATGACTACCTTAGACAGAAACTGCTTAAATTTGGGCCTGATTTGAGTGTGGGAAGCTGCTAATTAAATATCAAACTACAAACAAAATTGACTGACCTGTAAAGTTAAGTTGAAGATGGTTTCTAAGTACATGTCACTCATCAACTAAATCGTTGCTTCAAATTACTTTCTGATGAAGCAGTAAAACTGTTGGCCCCTACAGAGCCAGAAGCCATGCACAATTGCATCAGTATTTTCTAGAACATACAGACGGTTCACTTCACTAACATTAACTTATAATGCAATTAAGCTGATTTGAAAGTGGGAGGGTGGAACAGAATTTACCCCCAAATAATGTTCCACAAAAAATGTATCTTGTTGGGAAGAACGGGACATCTCAGAAACTGCTTAAATCAGTGACAGTTACATTTTGACAGTGAGCATCATAATGGACAAGCAAAATAATCGTATCTGAAGAGTCTGGTTTGGAGCGCCTGGTGTTGGGTAAATTGAGGAGGGTGGGGATGGAGGGTCTAGAAGTTGCCAGTGTTGCGACTGAAGGAGGGGTTGATTGGTACAGTACTTTGGTTGAATTACTGTGGATTGTTGGTCAGCTGGTGAGGAGGTGGAGTGGGGTGTCCTTGCAAGATCTCGCTCGTTTATAATCTTTATTATTGCTAACAAATGAACAAATAAACTTATAGCTAAGAGAAGAGGGTTTGCCCCGGAGTTTCTGGCAGTGGCTGCTGAATGTGCTGCAGCACCCTGTAAACCCATTTGAGATGCTACATAAATGGGTCTCATAATTTTGTAAAACCTCTTTTTTAAACCCTGTCTTTAAACTTTGTTTTAAATAACAGCTTTGACATGCCCGTAGATACGCTATATAAAAACTAATATATTATTACTACAAAATAGAACCACATAATGTTAAAGTCACTACTGCATGATGTCACGTGTTCACCTATCCAGTCAGAGTGTATGTTAAATTAACCCAGACTACAAAATTCCACAGCAATGGTAAATATTTGTACTCCGGTAGTGACACAGACTGTACATCACATCCAAGCTAGGATCAGCATGGAGGTAAAAAAATAATGGCTGCATGACCCATCAATGAAAATTTCCTTCCTCCCACAGTCCCTGGGCTATTAATTGTTTCTCTGCTAAGTGGGGTGAGACTAGACAAACGGATTTGCAAATAGGGTATCGTATTAGTAATGAGCACATTGGTGTATGGACTATAGTACCTGCAAATACACGGCTTAAACAAGGAACAATCATAATGGATGCTGGTGGTCTTCCAGTTGTATGGGCCAAGGTACTGTAAATCACACTGAGCAATGTGTATAGTGTCTGGGCATAATCAGAAATTACACGATTACCTGATTAGCTTTTCTGATGTGAGGTCAGGACAGCACTACTCATCGTAAGAGTGTTCGTTTTCGTGCTTTGCTCTACTAGGCCAAATATGGGGTGGGGGACTGTCGTGATGTTACAGCAGGCCTACGGCTAAATACGTGGAATTAGGAACTCCAACCTACAATGGCCATCTCATTACTATATATTACCAGCGCCAATTGTGATGTAATGTGATGGCCAGCGCGCATGCGCGCATGCAGTAACCACACCCACAGGTCTGCTATGATCACGAGGAGACAGTTCTAGTTTGATAGATAGTTCCCACTTGACATCACACAGTGTAAAGTCAGCCATCTTTACAAGCAATGATAGTCCTCTTTTGAAATCGCAATGATACATTAGTTTGATCAAATTCCTTGCATGATTGGTCGCATAACCGCTTGGCTGCCTAGAAATCTACGCATGCTTAAAGCGGCCAAAACCCAAGTTATCAAAAACTATCTACTTACTGAGATAAATTCTGACATCATGTTTTACACAAAAACCTGAACTTTTACAAAATCTCCACAAAATTATCACCACACGACCAAGCAAATTTGTTTTCCTTCACTGACGAGGTTTGAAGCTTAAAACATTATGTGTTTCAAAAAATTGTTGACATCTGAAGTTTTCCAATATTTTTGCTACGTAAAATCTTTGTCTGCACAGGTGCAAGCCATTCCAGTCAGAGCATTACAGCTTCATATCAGTTTTTTTATGTATTATTTCATATTACATAACTCCTCCCTTCTGACAATTGTTGTATTTTTAAATTGCCAGTTACATAGCGACACCGGCATGGGATTCGAAATCTTTGATCAGCCTCTCACTAGCTCTCCTTGTATTTCTACCTCCATGGTCTACTGAACAATGTCATGTTGGTTATAATTTTCAACAATTACGTCCCAACTATCCGAAGAGTACAATGTAATTGTAAACAACAAACGTGACAAATTGCACTTACCTCTGCCAATCTATCTGCCTCTTTTTTGCGTGAAACAAAGGCATTCCCACTCGCATTCTTTGCCAGTCGTATTCGGGCAAGTCTCGCTTTCTGCAATAACACACCGGGAGAAAATGAAATAGAGATCAACATCAAAATCAACTGAATGACAATTTCTTTTAGCGTGTCATGGCCGAGCGGTCCAGAGCATCGAACTCAAGTTCTGGGCCAGGTTTTATGGCCCTGTTTACAATAGAACTCTGCGCTAATGGAGCCCTGTGTAGCGTTTGATTCTATGGGCAACAAGCGCAGAGCTCTGCAGTAGGCAGAGCCGTAAAATTTGGGCCTGATGGCCGAGTCACCAGAGTGTGGGTTCGAATCCAGGTCTGGACACTCTTATTTCTTGGGCAAGGCAAATTGCTTCTCAACGCGCAGTGAGTAAATTGATACCAGCGAGGATGTTGATGTGAGTGATTGCAATCTGTATGACCATTTGGCTGCTGGTGCTGCATACTCCAAAGGAGTTGAGATGGCTTCAGGAATGCTTAAGGCACAATGAACAGGGGTAGTTAATAGTGTAATGGCTTTGGTACAAAGACATTAATGACAAAAACAAGGGATGAAAAACAAAGGTTGTGCAACATATGCATTGGTTTTTTTGTTTTTTTTTATGAGCTTGGTTTCAAACTGCAATATTCAAAGATGAAATATCAGCACTGTCTCATTTATTACAAGTAGGAATCCACAGTGCCTGGCTGGCTGGCTTTCCTGAAGACCCATTAGTTTCATTCTCAGACATGCACATGTAAATGAATAATAAATGAAGCTCACCCAAAGATTAATTAATTCGCAATACAAAATTTTGCCTGCACCGGGCCAAACTGATCAAGGTGAAAAAAATGAGGTTCATGTACTATCCACAAGATGTGTACTCGTATTTTACGCAAACAAAGCAATGCAAACCTGGATCCGTCACTTTATATTACACAACAATATCAAACAGTGCCAGGTGATCCACAGTGCGATGACAGGATGCAAAGCATGCAAATTTAGGATCGCATTTGATTGAAAATCGCCTCAAAGGAAACTTCAAGAATCTTTTCATCGAACAAATGTGTCGTGCGGTGTTAGTCCACTTTGAGGAACGGTACTTCAATGCACATGAGTATATTTTTTCCCAATACACAATCGAGAAGTCTTTATTACGCAGCACCGTCAAGATTGAGTATCTCTGCGAATATTCAACTAGGCCAACCAATAGCAACTAATTCTCAAGTTGTGTGACACATAATACAATGTAGTCCTCGCCCAACGCACTTCATCCTTTCGTTTCAAGGTACTTTAAATGTCATGCATAATCAGAAGATGAGAATAAAATGCAATACATGAGAGATACATAGGCGACACTGCATACATGCACTCGGACAAGAGCCGCAGGCCGCAGGCAATAATGCTCCCAGACTTCTCCAAAGGAAGGCGTCTGTTCATAACGTACAAAATTGTGTTCAAGTAATGAAAGTAAGGCACGAGAAGAGGCGGCATTATAATAATACAATAAAAAAAAAGTGCAGGTTACATTTCTCGGGAGACACACTGGTACCAAAGACTGTGGGGTCAATTGTTAACAATACAAATTAGTCTCATCGATTGACAAGGAAGTGTGTCATCTGTGCATGCTGCCACTGAAATTATCCATTTTATAGTTCGATGGCTGCCCTATTGTATTTTATTTAATTTGAATAAATGATACATTTTGCATCAAGGTAATTTTATTTGTGTTGCCCATACTGATGTGCGTCAAGTACTGTATACTCTGTACTTTCCCGAGTCCTGTGGGGAAAAAATCGACAGGCGTACATGTATTACTCAGGTGGGATTCGAACTCACAACCTTTTCCATTCTAGAGCAGATGTCTTGCCACTAGACCACCATTGTTGCTACTAAAACATAGAATTTGACCTTCCTCTAGCTACCAGACAAGCTTGGTGGTCCCGTAGAAAGGAAATCTGCTCTAGAATGATGGGTTTGAATTTCACCGAAGGGGAAATATGAACTCAGAAAGGTACCATGGTTTACAGTGTTTAACAATCACAAATAATGTTATTCAACTTTTTCAAATGGCACGTCTGTCCATAAAGTTACTACATTAACTGGGTTGATTGATTCACCATGGTGTCTCCTCAGTGTGATCATTAAACTCAAACACAAAGGTGTTTGGCATTTTGAATCTTTCCACTCCAATTTGAAGACATTGCGTAAGAGCATGTTTCTTTTATTTTTGCCATCATTGGAAAGATCTGATTTTTCTTTTTCCAGCCTACAGTAAGCTTGGGTTTGGAGGGTGAGCATGGACAAAACTACAGCCTTTGTAAGGCCTTTTGTTGGTTTTCTTCTTCTTCTTCTTCTTCTTCTTCTTCTACTTCTTTTTTATTTTTTATGCTGGGGTGACAAAAATTGTGGGCGACAAAAATGCCAATTGTGGGCATGACCTATAACATGATCTCTTCGAGCGAATGAAATGCGGTTAAACCTTTTCAGCCGATTGCAGCCGCTACGGTCTCAAAAGGACTCTAACATTAGACCCTTAAGGATGACGTTCTTCCAGTTCAGTTTTATAATCAAACTAGAGGATTGGAATTAGTAGTGGGCATGTTTTGCAAAGAACCCACACATGCAGTTCACCAGTAATTCACTTCAATTTTAAAAATCTACAAGATTTTTGAGGATGTTTTTTATATATTCTGTTATTAAAAACTAAAAAAGGGAACTTTTGTGTACAAATCTAAATTTCAGAATTTCACAGTCTCTTTCAATTGTTTTTCTAGCAGAGAATTTAAAACTTAAAAAATTGTATCAGCCGTTATTTGCTGTAAAAACCAAATCAATCATAATTGATAGTGTATTATGTATCCTACGGTTCAAGGCCCTTTTTGATATTGTAATGAGATGGCATCTTGGTTTACATTGGGCCACATTAGCATGGAAATTGCTCTCTTCATAAGACACACTAATGCAAACTTGATACCTGGGATAGGTTTACAAAGCTGTTCGTGACTCCAACATCGTACAGGTTCGGTTAGAAAAACATTTGCGAGTTAGATTTAAATGTCTAGTACAATGACTTGCTTAGTCACAAGTTACTGCTTAAGTTTTGAATTCCTCAGACTACAGAGACAATTGCTATGTCACATGATTCGGGGCAAGCTTTTGTATAGCAACCTGAAGATGAGCAAACCTCGGCACCATTGTGCCGTACACATTCATTTAGAATTGTGTGTGGGTGTTAGCCAGCTCTTACCTCACTATGCGAAAACTTGCCCTGATACATGCAACATAGCAACTGTTTCTAAAGTCTGAGGACTTCAAATTGAAGTGGTAACTTGTAACTTAGCAATTAAGTCATTGTTATTCAAATCTAACTCACAAATAACTTACTACTTTGCCTCAACAATTACACAATCTTGATTCTGTACAGTGTTACTAGCAAATAAATATCTGACATTACAATTTCGTTTCAGGATCTTTATTCTAACAGGATATATATTTTTTTTACGCCTTGTAAAACATCAACAGAAAGATTTATGTTCGGACAGTTGCATTTTCGGATACTTTCCCTACCCTGGAGTGTGGTGGCCGAGCGGCGAGTGCACCAGACTCTAGTTCTGATATTGTCAGAGCGCGAGTCTGGTTCCTTGTCGAGGCCCTTGTGTCTTTGAGCAAGACACTAAAACCACTTCTTTGCTTCGACCTTCAGGTTGGACGTAAAGCATTAGGTCCTGTGTGTTGTGTAAAAGGTCAAAGAACCCAGTAAGAGAAGGGTACCCTGATGTTCATGGTACGGTTGACTGCATAGTGCGCTGCATCACCTTGCAACCCGTATAAGGTGCTACATAAATGCATCCCATAATTTAAACGTACCTCTGCAAACCTGCTGAAAAAATGACAAGCGCTTTAAATTGCCCGTAGATAAAGTGCTATGACATAAGAACCAAGTTTGACTAATATTATATATATTATTTCTGATATCTGAATATCCTGAATTGAAAAACAAACCAATAAAAACCTATTTCTTTTCTTTGTAAACTCCTATTGGAAAATGACAGCATCACAAAATTTAGTTTGACCTTAGAGCCTCTCTTTGAAACTCCCTCCCAATAGTTTATTCACAAATTTATAAATTGAGTTTTTGTTTTTCTGCTGACTGCAGAGCTAGCTGTGGTGGTTGTTGAATGCCAAATTACTTGCAGGTGAACCAGTGTGGCACATTAACACCAACTAAATGCGTAAGTTGGCCAGACGCAAGATAATTTTCTTCACTCCGTTCGACTCAGTGGCTCGCCTGGTGGCAAACGAGTCCAATACGCGCTGGCGATGGCCAGATGAGTACATGTGGTGGGGTGACGTCAGCTGCACAAGGTCTTAACACATATTGTGTGCATAATGAGTTTCACACCCATTCATTACATAGTTAATCAGCCTGTACTGTGTATATGTGCACGCTGTACATTGTGTCAATAATATATGTAAATTTAAACAAGGTGTTAGAAAGTATTGGTTGGACAGGTGGGTCTGGTAAATGTGTACGTGTGTCTAAATGGTGTTGCTACTGTTGCTTTATATTGAAGAGATTATTAATGATTGGATTTGTTTTGTTTTTGCATGACATCCCCAAATACAATATTACACAATCAAACTTATTACATGTTAAATTTGCATCGGGGATAACGAATATTATTTGGTTTTTACCCATACACCAATGTGTGTAAAGCACTGTATTTTCCCGCGAGTCCAGTGACAAAAATCCACCCATAGGCCGCATTACTCGGTCGGGATTCAAACCAATGACCTTTGCCATTCTAGAGTGGATGTCTTACCACTAGACCACCTGGTAGCTAGAGGCAGTTAGAATCCCATATTTTGCCAGATGTTAAATTTGCATCAGGGATATAGAATATTATTTGATTTTACCCATACACCAAAGTGAATCAATGCTTTATACACACATCGCTGTATGAGTAAAACCATGAAACCAAACGTGCTTGTAAGTGACTAAAAAAGAAATTTAAGATCATGTACAACAATGGTAATTGTCAAAGACCAGCATCCACGCTTTATGTGACCCAATATAAATACATGAAATAACAACACTGTGAACATTTTAATTCAAAATTGGTAATCCAAGTCCCAAGTGAATAGTGACGAAAAAACCTCCGATTTGTTTTCAATAATATCGAATATCAAGCTTTGGTCTCGCACGATCAAAACTAATTTATATGGTAATTTCTATATTTAAAAAACAACTAATTTCAATGAAAAAATGTCACACCATGACCATCTTTGTACCCTGTAAGTAACAGTGTACAGTGTATACGTGTAAATATGTAAACATTTACGTAGTAAGATGTATGTGTTTATGTCTTTCCTATTTATAGTACACTGCTGTCATTCTTTTCATTTTACAATGACAGCCTGCTTTGAAATAGAAGAGTTTACTGCCAATATTTTGAATGCTTTCTTTTAGAATTTTTAATGTTTGATGTTTGAGATCAGTCTTTTGCGGCTACGATACTTGTTTTATTTTGGTTGTGCTGTAAACCTGTTGGCCGTCTTCCTTTCGTAACGGCGCCAACAGCTAATTACATGCACTGAGTCTCAGGAGGAGAACCCTGGATGGGTCAGACCTGAGTATAGAAAAGAACTGTTTATGCTGCGTCAGGCTTACCTTAGAAGCTAGACCTTAAACCAAGGTCTGAATTATGTATGACTACACATACATGCATGGCTGGGGTACATCAAAGGCTATAAAAGGACATTATGACAGGCGGAAATTAAAAGGTTTACAAGTACAATGGGTAATTCAACGACTGCGCTCAATTTATGAAATTCTACTCTAAGCCGTGGTAGAGTATGAATAATTTCCAGCAAGGGAAACAGCAATAAATTGGCGATTTTTAAGCTCAGCTCGTACTTGGTGCTGGCTCTGATAATCCTGACCAAAAGAAACTATGTCAGAAATTTTAAATTTTGAGGAAATTGTCTTTGCTCTGGGCCTTCATGGCTCTGCTTAATTAAATGTAAGCGAAAAATTTGTACTCACAACAGCAGAAAAATCTGCGCTTCAATCCATACAGGCCAGTTTGGCTAATGTGAGGCCTAATTCCTCTAATAGTAATATACTCTTCTCCTATATCACTCCAAACTAAATTGCTTTGACTTGGATGAGATTGGTACAAGTGACCCTGTGATAAGCACTTGTAATTAATTGGGCCTACTGGCCCCAGTCCTTCTGAATCCTTCATGTTGGCAAGTAGACAGAAGGAGCTTGGGACTGTACAGGTTCAGTGGATGAGCAAGGAAGTTTGTATCTGCGTGCATACTTTACAAAAGCATTCTTCGCTTACACAGCTAGTGCGAAAATTGGTGCTTGAAGTGTAGCAGAGAATGGTGACGGTAAGTGCAGAAATCCACGGTAAGCAGAGCCATGTAATTGGGCCCAGTCCAGCCAGCATGATGTAAATTCTTACAAGTCTCAAAATTCACATTAAAAACGGTATAAAATGCCATTCCCTTCCAGTGCAAAACACCCCAACGACGTCACATAATTATTAAGATTTATGTGGGTCTGTACATTTTTGTGCGGGGAATATTCAGTTCATTCCTGAATTTCCATGATATCCAATCAAAAGGACATTGGATTTGACCTTTTGACTAATGAAACATTCCTGAGTGGAATGTACAGACCCATTCACTGTTGACATCCAACGACGTCATGTTTGAAATGTGGCTCTGAATAAGTAGTATCGATTAACACTTTACACCATTTAAATGGGAGGCTAGAGACGTGGAATTTGTTTTATCTAATTGGAAAATGAACGCGTCACAAAACTGAATTGGACCTCAGGGCCTGTTTTTAAGCACCATGGTTATGAAATACACCAAATGCACGTATTAAACTTCTCTTTGCAGATCTGATACGATGTACTGCTGGGTTGTTAGATTGAAGTAAATGTAGTATGCAAATGAATAAATAACTTTATTGTTTAAGTTATATATTGCTAGTTTTATTGTTAGTTATATTGTTAGTTATATAATAGTTAAGTAACTGCAATATATGCCATTGGTCTCAGCGAATAACACTTGATATTCACTTGACGTCACAGTCTTGGATATTTCTGAGGACCACGTCTGCAATGTGAGAAGACATCAGCTAGCTTCTATCCACCGTAGTTAATCATTGCACAAGCCAACTGGCCAGCTGGTGGATTTCATCTTAGATCTTGTCACAGCGGTCAGCCACGTACAGTCCTTGGCTACATGACTATCAGTGTTGAAGATCTATGTAGTGCGGTAGAATCTGACCCATGACACATGTAGTATGAGAGGAACCGGATGGTAAACCAAATGCTTTTCAAAATGTAACCACACCCCTGTCCCTCTTTTATGCCTGTGCCAATTACACAATGGCATGTCCAGGTGAATATCAATGTCAGCCGTCCAGCTGACTGCAAAAAATAGTTGTTTTTGGAGTTTAAAAAATTTCTGCCGTAAGCCAGTCCATTGATACACATCATCCGACTTGAGACGGTTAAGAGAAATTAGTTCCAATGCTTTTCAAGGTAGAACAAAATCACTGAAACCGTTTTTGTATTCATCTTCAGCCATATATTCCAATCAAGGCACTTTGGCTACAGCTATTGACATTGAAAACAGCAACAATGATCCAGCCATAGCCACTGCTGAATCCATTCGTTCAGACTTAGCCATAATCTAGACAAAGAAGATTATGACAAAGGTCTGAAAGGTAACTTCATTTTCATTTAGAACATTTCTCAGGATAGTTGGTGCTCCATAGCAACTTCCTACTGCATGATCCAGAGACTCGTTTGCCAAGGAGGGCCAAGAGTCGGGGGGGGGGGGG
>CM021527.1:24388351-24400482 GCA_010994315.2 Pisaster ochraceus
AAATCCTCCTCCATTCAGTCCGCTGCACAAGTGTCATCAAAATAGGGCGGATGGACTCATGAATCAAGACTTCCTTGGGTGTTTGGTTTTTTTTCCCAAGACAATCAGGTGGAAATAATTGAGCTGTAAATGACCGCCAAACTGCTAGCAGATATGTTATTCTGTATGCAAGAGCGCTTCACACGTTCCCCCCTCCTGTGTGGAGATAATCTCACACGTAACCAGGTCGTCCTACGTACCCGCGCACACTCACACACACGCACACAAGACATTGGGTCGTGATACACACATATTATAAAAACGAATCAAGCGTGATGCCTAGCTGGATACCTTGTGCCATGTAATAAGGTTTGTGAGCTCAACTTTTCTGTAATCTGCTGCGATCATCCCTCAGTAATTCGCCGCCCCAAGTCCTCAACTATTTAAAGTGAAATGCTCCATGCAAAATTGATCAGATAAGGTTTTGTTTTTCTGAAAAAACTACTCAGGTACATGTGTATACAGCAGGCCTGGAATTTCATCTTTGTTAGGGCAAGGCCATTTCATTTTGCATTGGGTACTTTGATTGAAAAAAATCTTTAAGTCTATGGGAAATTTTTGAAGGGGCACCAAGGCCTAGACAAGGGAAACAGAGGCCATGGCGTTCATGACCACTGAGTATATTCCACTATTCCAGGTCTGATTTTGGGGGGAATAAACATGAACAATTTCAGAATAGCCTAGTTTTATTTCAGCTTTGAAGGTACTCTTAACATTCATCAAATTGGGGCCCAATTTCATTTCAGAAAATACTGCTTAGCGAATGACTTTGCTCATCAAAAAGGAGTGAGGCACCAGTCAAAACAATTTAACTTCATGGAATTTTGGCTGGTAGCCTGTTTCTGCTAAGGAAATATTTGTCTGCACTCGGCAAGTTGTTGTACTTACAGGCTAAAGTTTATGAAAGAGGGCCATGTTGCATGTAGGTTTGTTAATACCCAGGAGGTTTTTGTATTGCACACAATTTTGTTAAAACCATAAAATTTACCGGCCTAATGCCATCATTTTCTTCAACATTATCTGACACTGGCAACCATTTGGAAAGTAATCTTTGACAATGCTTTTACATGCAGTGCAAGCTTACAGGCACTGGTACTTTGTTGTTTTAATGGCAAGGCAGTCTTTCCTTAGTAAAGGGCACCTCTATAACGGATACAAATTGGTACCAGTGCAGTATTTTGTCAACGTAATGCTGATTTATAGGCCAAATTATCAAATAAGGTGCAATAAAAGTCACCAGTTAAAAATTCAGCTGAACACAGTATCTACTTGTAATAGAAAACAGCAAAAACTATCACGGTATTTTCATCAAGAATGTCAAATCTATCCACGTTAAGCAAGATAGCAGTGCGGGTACCAACTCCAACCACCAGAGCATTCACAAACAGACACCACAGAAATTTGAATCACCATAAGTCGCTTTACGGCGCTCTTTGGAGATTCAAATTTGTCATCATACTTTTGTTGATTTCTAATCATTGCATGATGCTTACTACCAATACCCTGTTAACAACAAGTAGGTTTTTTGAGTAAAAAATACACCATTTTTATCAGGGTCATTACCAATGTATGACCCAAGCTTTAAAAAGAAAAAAATAGGTCTTGTGGAAGCTATTTCTGGTCCAGTAAAAAAGTGCTAAGCTAGAAGAGGGAAACTAGAAATGGACTGCAGGCCCGAGGCCAGTGATTTTAGCATCGGGCCAGTAAACTTACAGCCATACAAGTCCGGTGGTCCTGTGTTTTTGAATAACACCTCACTGCATTTTTAAATTCAAACAGATACAAATATCTTTCAATTCCATTAAGTATTGCCTATAAAAAAAAAATCTTCTCTTAGTGCTTGTTCCAAAAACAGCTCAAATGTGAAACTGTGTAGATAGTGTTCTTCTCATTTTGATTTCAGTCTTATAACAAATTTTCTGGTCCAGTAAAAGTTTGAGCTATAAGCCCTGCAGTCTTGTTGATTTTTTCCCCAAATTTGGGCCCTGTAGAAGACCCGTGGTCTAGTGGAGAGTTTCTCAAAACCCAGCTCTGTGTCAGATCATCGGTAAGATTTACCAGTTCATTTTAAAAGACAGCAGCCTGAGATTCATGGAAACTACATGGACATGCATAAGTTCACATGTAATGTATACCAGGTTCCTCAACGGGTGACTTGTCACTGTGCCCTGTAATTCATGTACTATGTTAGATTGATCAAATGCCAACAAAATCTGATTGACCCAAATTGTCACGCTCCATCAAAATTCCATTTTCTCATCCAAGTCATGAGGACATTTATGAGAAGAAAAAAAATCAGTGACACCCCGATGGACGGTTCAAATGAGGTGTTCAAATTGTGTTTTTCCCATAGACACAGTTAGGTACTGCTACCGATAGTAGAGAGCTGTTTTTCATTATATGGCAGTTCAATCATGAGACTCCCAAGTTGATTTTTTTAATTAAGTTGCACGCAGCCGATACAT
Source organism: Pisaster ochraceus (assembly GCA_010994315.2). NCBI lineage: Eukaryota > Metazoa > Echinodermata > Asteroidea > Forcipulatida > Asteriidae > Pisaster > Pisaster ochraceus. The sequence goes on from CM021527.1 coordinate 24,390,856, forward strand.
ACTCGCACAGAGATTGAGTTTAAATACGCGACTCTGAAGATTTCATATGTTGGATTTTCTTTCCTGCTAGATTTTTTTTACAGTGGATCAAGTTTTTTAATTTAGAATATTTTGGCGGCCTATCAAAGGATCTTAGTGTATTTGACGATGTCGGCAGCTTCCAAGATACAAAAATATTATTCTTTCAAGTTCAAGCTGGAAGACAAACGTAACTTAATCAACCAGCACACCTACTATACAGCACATTTATCACTCCATCGATGTGGTCAAAAGACTGTTTAAAATTAAAATAACGGACAAACATTCTATGGGGGTTTAGGATATTGAGCAGACATCGTGCATATGTAAACAAGTCTCTCTACGGTATTATTTTCTACAATGGCAGTTTGTACATTGGCCTTATGTAAATCAAATTATGTTTGTGAAATACATTGACAGTTCAGTCAGCTAAGAATGTAATCTCTGCCTGTAAGTTCCATTAATTCTTAGGGACCAATAAGAATAATCTAAGTGGTTGGTTTGGGAGTGTTTTTTTTTTTTTTCTTTCTTCTTTTTTTTCCAAAATTGCAGTTGGGTGGGTCAAAAGAAATAACTGAATATAGAAATTAAGTTTACAATTAAAATTACACACAAAATTTGAGAGGAAATACTCAGCAGCCCCTTCCAGATCGTCTGTCATGTCTATACTGTTCATGTTATCGGTCAATCTTGTTTATATAGACAACCTCTACGCCTGATGGGGAGATGGCTGAAGTGTCCTCTTCTGTTTCAACTACAAAGTTGCATGCTGGAGTGGAAGCCAGGAAAAGCCACTGAAAACTCCTAAGCTGAGACAGCATTGATCTAAAACATCTGCTTCATTTGAGAAATTACTTTTTTATTTTTGTTGGTTGACCATTTCCCAAAACATTTTTAATATGCAGTAACATAATATGTAGGCCTTACCGACCCGCATAATGCATTTGCCCTATTTTGTTGTGAACCTTTGATTAAAATCCCACGCATTGAATAAAAAGTAATAAAAAAATACTCTCTGATGTGCAGGACGGTAGATCCTTTCAGCATGGTCTACTTCACGATACTATAAAGCTGAAGTGTAGTGAATATTACAGCAGGCCCGGTACTTTGTTGATTGTAACGGAAAGGCAGTTTTTCCCTGGTAAAGAGCAACTCAATGAGGGTAATGTCAATTTGTAAGAACACTTCAAGGGGCACCAAGGCAATGGCAAGGGGCATGCAGGCGAATGCCCTCATGAGATCAAGCCTGACACATTCAGGTTGCAACTCGTTCCATATTAAAAACATTGCTCTTTCATAATAGAAAAAAGCATTGCATCAAAAATGTCCATACAGCAAATTTGCGTGCTTCTTGTGAAAGCTTGTTAAACAATCGCAATTAAACAAGGTGACAGACAACCGATATCCATTACATAGGACCTTTGCCACTGGTGCTCGTGTGAAAAGGCCTTTGTTCTACAATGTTTAAAAGGTATAAGTTACAGATTGGTTTTTGTCAAAGTAATGTTGATTTATAGGCCAAATTATCAAGAAAGATACGGTATGATAAAAGTCAACTGTTTCAGCTGAATACAGTGTCTAAGAAAACAGCAACAAAACTGTCACAGTATTTTCATCAAGAACGTCAAATCCATCCGGTTTAGCGAGGTGACAGCCGCGTCTCTGGCTGCAGCACTCACAAATGGACACCAAGGAAATATGAAACTCAAAGTGTCACCTCAAGGCAAGCTTTGGAAATTCAAAATTCTGACTCACTTTTATGTATTTCTAAAAGGGGCATTTCAGAACAAATAATTTCACCGGATGCTTACTACCATTTATATAACAAGAAGGCTTATGGATGAAAATTACACTACTTCCCCCCCCCCCTCAGTGCCAAAGAATCACCCTACATGTACCTGTAAGTTTTATAATTAGTAATTACAAGTAAAGCTAATCATTCAACTTAATGTACAGAGAACTATTGACTTTCTTTGTGAGTTTGACTATGCCTGGATACATTTTTCTTCAAGAAAGTCACACGCAATTGCCAAGATGTCACTGCAGTTTGTATTGAGCATTCAGGTCCTACCTGAGCTCAATTAATTGGTTGGGTTGTGTGACTTCAGCAAACCCAGTTTGCAGACACCTACGCGCTCCGCTAAAATTGGAATTCCTGAAGACGCAGTTCCGTAGGGCACTCGAAAAAGGAATTGAAACCAAGTAGCGTGACATTGTTATCAGGCTGAAGTCTGACAACAGCGAACAATTTGACTCTGTTCACTGTAGAAAGAAACTGCTGCGAACAGTTTATTATCAGCTATAGGACGATGAGTGGCATTCTAAAGTTAAAAAGGATTAAAATCCAATAAAACACCAAAATGTACACACGTCAGGTAAAAAGATAGAAAACAAAAAGTAAAGATGTGCCAATCAATCATCAGGTAATTACAAACAGTAACATTCAGTACTTTAATTTAAAGGGAGGAGTGTATATAGTACAAGTACTATGTTTGCCGTTGGTATTTAATGATATTTTATTGGCAGACTAATCACAATGTTTTAGTCATACAATCATAGGGAAATTTATTCCCTCTGTGATTATACTGTATTTATTTTCATCTTAGGCCTGCCTACATGTACGTTAAACTTGTTCATTGCATCCTTTTATACCCTGAACATTTGCCTGCGAATTGCAGAGAGCAATAAAATAGTAATCATGATTAACAATGATTAATGTACTTTTCATTAACTAAATTTATATTCTGCGATTAAAAGGACATCTACCTGCAGTACATGAACCTGTGCATTGTACAGTGTGCAAATTGACTTCAAAATTCTCAATCTGATTGGATTTCATGTCCATGTAGTCAAAGTGCTAAGATCTATTTCACAACATGGGAAAATTTAAATCCATTGAGGATTTATTTTCGGAGAAAGTATAAAATGCTTGGGAAAGAAAAAAAAAAGATCTCAGGGAAATCGGATCCCTCGTGGGTATCAAGTTCACTTAATTTTAAGCAGTATCTTAAGGTAATCATGCCCGCAAAACAGTAAGTGCTACGGTTGGGGCTAGCTGGGTGCAAATTTGCGTGACAAATTTCTTTGACGTTTTTTAAATGTCAAACACGAGGTGCTGACACAGGTACACAGTAGGGTTGTATGGAGGGACTAGCTGCATTGCTGAGTTACTTCTGGGGCAATGGATGAGGGGTTTGAGAACATGTGGGTGTAATATGAAGCAGTTTGACACAATCACGTAATTTCCTCTCTGGAAAAGTACGCGCCATATTTTGTTGAAAACAAAATTTCAATTTTGAAAGTGACCTGGAAATCATCAAGGAGGGGAATATGTTAGACACTCCATGCCAAAACCAGGCACTTCCTGCCAAAACTCAAAACTGGGTTTATTTGCTCATCAAATAGATGAGAATAAGCGCTTGCAAATAAAGGAAACTTTGAAATCACATCTATTAGGGCATATCAGGTAAATAGGTTTTTCTGAACATAGAAAATGTTTCAGACTTTACATCACACTCATACTCTGTATCAAGGCTGATGATGCCTTGACTGACTTCACTTTAAATACCATTTTGGGGCTTTTTCTGCTCAGAACTGCCTGATCTTGGGCTGATGGGGCATCAAACTTCATTTATTGTACTGTATTTTTTTCTAACCATTTCTCACAAACAATTACATTTCAAGCACAAATATTTCAAAGGACGTTTTCCAGCATGACCAATGACCATGTGCAGTAAATCTGTAATCTCAGTATTCTCAGTCTAACCAATAAAATGCACATGCCCTACATGCTTCGTCTACGCGAATGAAATTTCAGACCCCGGGAATTATGGTGTGCTGGATCTGTTAAATTTTTTAGTTCATGTGGGGGCTGAACGTTCAGTTAAATCACTTTCAAATGCACTTTCAACTGAACTTCCTTGAATTTCTTCTCTTGATGATGGGTATACACATGTACCAATTTTATTACAGGAAAGCTGTGAATTATAAACATTAGATTGATTTTTGTTTTTTACTTTTGTGTACGTTGTCGTGTCTGTAGTACACTAGCTGTGTGTCTAAGGCTGGATTTCAGAGAGCAACGATTAACCTTAAGATGCATCAATCTTAACTGCTACGTGTTATGTCACAGTAAGAAACCACTATGGCAATACGGACAACTCAAATTGTTATCTCTACTAGAACATTTCAAGGGGCACCAAGGCCGTGGGGCTTGGAGTCGATAGCCCCTGTTGCCTGTGTGTGTACCAGGCTTGTATGTCATTAGTCTGTAAGAGTACAATTAACCTATTGGTCATTCTACAGTACATGATTTATTCCGAATGCATCATATAGCTTGTCCAGCCGTGCACAGATGAGATCTCTAATGGATGACAGTATACTTTTGTACTTAAACAATTGCACCACATTATCACGCATCATCTTACTGATGTACACAGACATGTAGACTGTCAGTTTACAGTATATACCATGTGAGTCTCGCGACAGTGAGGTCACCATTGAGATTCCGGGCACCAATGAGCCATCAGCTATGGGAGATTAACGTGGGTGCAATTTTGTGTGATTGTTATTTTTGTCATATCACTTTTTTCTACCCCAGAAACTTATTGGTGGAGTTATTACATTTAAAACTAACAATGTAATTAAATAAAAACTAAAACAAAATCTGGAAACTTATGAGAAAATTAAGAAATGTTGCTCGACCTCCAACATCCAGCTCAAAGCATCAAATTGCGAATTTAAGCCAACTGTGTTACGCAAACCGTGTCAGCTACACTAACAAACCAAAGTTGGGTAATATCTTAAATCAGGATGTATAAGTGCTTCGTTACTTAGAGTGAAAACAGACCTTGTGTCGCATGGAGTCGTCGGGATAACGACATCCGATTTCGCAGTGTTTGGGTACCGTACTACTACTGTTAATTAGCAGCTTGATCAAGAATCACGACAATCACCTTTTATTGCATGTTATTTAAGGGCAAAGTGGAGCAGGACTAAATGTCAGCTTTTAAAACTATAATATTTTTCACAAATTTGCGAAGCTGTTTTCAATCTTTTTCTCATTCAAACCATATTAAAATAATGAAACGTAGTAAAACAGCACAACAAAAGTTCTATTTAAAAACAATTGCCACAATGTAGCTCTGCTATTCGAGGTGCCTGGAAGTCCAGATTCTCGCGAAAATTCGTACGCTCTCGAGGTCACCTTACACTAGGCTATTATGCTTTAAAGCATCTTTTTGCTTGCACAGTGTATGTTTACAATAGGCCTAATTACTATCAACTGGCCTCAAATGGTCAAGGACATTGGGAATAATTAGCGAGCTAAAAGGCTGAATTTACATGTATCATTCATCTTCTTTGTACCTTCAAATTGTACATAAGCTGTAACACAGATGTACGTGTCGTGTAGCTTTACATTTGATTCAGGGAAAACAGTTCAAATATGTTGAGCATTTACGTGGCGTATTATATGTGGTACATCTACAAGCCTGTTATTTGTTTATTTGGGGTTTGCATTTTGTGATAGTGTGTGTATTGTGGGCCAAGTGTACACTTGTGAATGCTCAAGTGTTGACAATGTCTAGAATGTCTTCCTCTGTGTTTTACCGTCTGGTACAGTCTGAGATACCAATGAACATTCAGGGTTTTTTTTTCTTAAAAACAGGTTTTTGAATGTTTTGAATTATAAAACCCAAAGGGTTTACATTTAACTCCCACCCTTGTCCTCATGATTATACATACTACTTATCATATATGGTTCTTACATCATGCACATATCCTAGTAGCTAGATCTAGATGAAAGCGCTTTACAACATTATTATCCCTGTTCAACATTATCATACCTTTAATAAATGAAAGCTTGTAACTTTCTTGAATATTAGCTATTTAAAATTTAAATATGACTTTTCAGGTCAGAGGCCAAAAATCGGACCCAGCAATTGTGAATTTTGTGTTATGTCACGTATGTGGGGGTCTTCTCTAATAAGCCTCTTTCTTGACTATGGCAATACTTGGATGTATAGGCATTTTTCTCTGGAGGATTGGTACTAGTATGCACTCTATAATCAGTGACCTTTCAGATTGAAACGAATCAATTTTTGTTTACAATAATTAGCAATCCTAGAGTTTTGTCTTTAATTACATCATGGCCCTTGGCACAAGATAAAAGTGTTTATATACCTGCAGGTACTTGGTTTAACTTCATCTTATATCCAGTCCTGAGGATGCATCATAAGAAACATGTTTGTTATCAAAAAAGGAAAAAGGGGTGAATGTCTTCCATTTAGTAACCTTGTTTGTATTAGATGACTGGCCGGTATACCACTATAAGAGAGTATCTGTAATGTCGATGATAGCTTTTGGCTATATCCTTTGTTGCTAGCATGGAACGTGGAGTACACTACACAGAGAAGAAATCAATAAATTCAATAGTAAAGACTACCTTTCCTTGGGGCTTAAGACTGAAGCTCGGTCATCATTGGAGAAAATAGCCCACAACATCAGCATGCACATATAATTGCATACACCACACAAAGATACACAGTGTTTGAATACTGTGCACTTTAATTAATGTATGTGTTTACCATCCTCCCAGACCCAGTATGTCTACACTGTGTCTAATAGTTCAATTATTGGACTTGTGTTTGCCTCGTACATTATATTACAGTAACAAATTTTAATCCACATGTTACCTTGAATAAGGAATACATATGTAAGTAATTGTTTTGTGTTTATATTTGTCACAGGGTATTTGCATACATATTAGATGAATACAGTTATATACCACTTCTTTACAGATGTTTTGGGTTCTCTTTCCATTTCAGTGCAGTGACTATATACAGAGTAATCACTGCATTTTAATAAAACATTGTCACACATTTGTTGTTTTTATATTTCTCTATGTAAGTTCGCCCCAAACATGGCTGGAGGCCACTCTTGGTAAGGGGACTACAAGAAGATAACATTTAAGATGAAAATATCTCAGGGGAGCTGAAAGGAGAAATTGATCCTCTTAAAAATAAAAAATCCTCTCGCAAATAACAGTTTTGTGTAACTAATAATGATTAACAAAATGTACCTGACTGTGTAGTGCATCTTGCACTGTGCATAATACGTGAGTTTGCCCTTTAACAAAGTGCAACTAATTAAACAAACAATGAAATGGCTTTCAGCCATAAATCCACATGTAATGTACACAGACCCACGATTCATAATAGTGCAATGACCACTATGATCCCTTAAAACATGTACAAATAGTCATCTATAGTCATTTATGGAATTACACAAATGTACAACTGTGTACTGGTCCGTGGAGCCGGTGGGGGGGGGGGAGGTCCTCCCCCCACCTTTGAAAAGTCTGTAGCTATTTTTCCCCCTCCCCCACCCCACACACTTTTGTTCAAGCTACAAGTACACTCTGGTAGTTTTTCAACCGTACTGCGTGCTGCCCTTTGGAACTCCCTACCTGTATCTTGCTTTCCTTTAACTCACAATCTGCCACAGTTCAAGAGGAATGTCAACAGATATTTCCTCTCACTTCAATGTTTTTTTCTTCCTTTTTTCCAAGCAGCATTCACATTGAGTGGCCTTTTGACCTTATGTTTGGGAGATTTTTATGAAAAAAAGTAATTTGTTAACATTTTCCTTAGCAAATGAGTTAAGAAGAGGGAATTCTGGGGCAAATAGATAGCCCCCTGTATTATGATCCCCCATTGTGCCCCACCTTCCCCCAGTGTGCCCCTACATGAACATTGCCTCCAACATGCCCCCATCTTCCCCCTGTGTTCCCCTACCTTCCCCCAGTGTACCCCCACCTTCCCAGTGTGCCCTCTTCCTTTCTCCCATTGCCCCTCGGCGCCACCACTGGCCCCCAGCCACCCAGCCCACCCTCAGTGTTCCACCTCTGTTGATTATCATATTTTAAGTTGTAGCGCTGGATTAAAGCTCAGTGCAAACTTGTATTGTATTCAAAACATCATCGAGGCCTGTGCTGCCCCGTCTTGGCCTCCCATGCCGAATTGAAATAGTCCAACCATAGAGAACCCCAACAGACTCTGGTTACATGAGAAAGCGCCCCTTGCCAAATGAAAATGGCTTCCCCCCCCCTTTCAACATGTTCAAAGATGAAACCCTAGAGCATGAATTTGATTAAAGTTATCTTTATGTGCGGACTGCGCTCTTGTACGACAATGTATTCAGCCCCTCGCTTGTCATGTACCCGCAATCTGGTGCATTATACATTGAATATGCATGGCGGCCTGTTTTTCAATTCCTATATGTGCCGCTACATGTACACGTTGCTGTGCAACATTTAGTTTCCACTATGCATTTATACAGTAAAAAATAGCCATGCACTTAATTATCCCATGGCACTGACTTACTGTATGGGTGACTTGAAAATGTGGCATCATGTGTAGAATTCATGCAATGCATTACAACTGAGTATAGTACAATTTAAATCAGGCCTCAAAAATGGACAATCAAAATTAACATTTAGTATCAGTGTATGCGTGTACATGTCCATTTCAAATTACAAGTTTACGTTCATTCATGCATGTGCACACGCATGCAGGACACTATTCAAAAATTGACTCAATCCACTCTAAACTTTTGTTGGGTACAAGTACTTTTTTTTTTACAAATGACAAACAACCTTGGTTTTTTTTAAGTGTAGATCTTTACTGTCTTTCGCAAGTATTGCACTGGACTCAAGTTATGGTGTTGTTAGAGCGTGGGTTCTGTTCCCACTCATGGTACCTTTGTCCCTTGTCCTTTGGATGAGCCATGCATTGTAGCTCCCATGTGTTTTGTAATATATGTAAAAGAACCCAGTACACTTATCGTTATGACAAGGGGGCTACCCTGGTGAGCCGGCTACAGATTGTGCGGGTTCATTTTGAAAACCTCTACAAGGTGCTATGATAATTCAAACGGTGATCTGCATACCTGGTGTTAAATAATGAGTGCTTTGAAACCCCCGTCGGGTGTGATAAAGCACTAGAAAAAACTCTGACTAGTATCATAATTATTACTAATAATAGCTTTATGACTTGTTCATATTGCAGCCATGTCTGGAAACTTGTGCAAAGCAGTCTGGCCTCCTTTTGATTTAATGATAAACAGTATTCCTTAATGACAATACAAGACAAGGTACTTGACCCAAGATGGTGGCAGTACATGTATGACAAAGGTCTGAAGTGTACAATCACTTGAAAAATAGAGGGCTACTCACATTGTTAGATCTGCTTGTTTGTTAGACCTAGGCTAGTGGGTGAATGAATGAGAATGAGGTACATTTGTAGGTGGAGCAAATCCGTCTCTCAGACCAGCTAACAATCAAGCAATTTATTTATGAATGGCTTGCTGTTTTAAAATGTAGGCAAATGGTTTTGCTGTGTTGGATGTTGAAGACCTCATTTTTTAAATCTTGTTTGATAAATATGGCAAGTAGCAAATATTTCATGCATGCAATCATGCAAGTTATATAAAAAAGGTTATCTCAATTGCAAGAGACCATGCATCGACGTCATCACAACACTATTTTAGAGGTAATCTGATGATGAAACAATGGAAAACCCACATATCTATGTGAGCATGGTGCACAGG
>CM021527.1:24479360-24490226 GCA_010994315.2 Pisaster ochraceus
GTACAAGATAAGAGAGATATTTTTTTTATTCATGTGGCGGCAATACGCTTCCGTACTATCTAACACCATGAGGCAAAAACTTTAACAAAAAGTCTCAATGCGGATGGCTGGACAGAAGCTGTTAAATTTCCAGAGGGTAATTAATGTACCCTGAAAACTTTAACAATAGAAAAACTTGACAATTTCCATTTTCACTTATAGTGAATCTATTCACACTGAAACAATTACATAACACAACAAACTATCTAAGGCAAAAACTTTAACAAAAAGTATCAATGCGGACGGCCGACCAGACCGACAGACAGACGGACGGACGGACCAAATTGGTATTACTTAGGCTCGCACTCTGCTAAAGCAGCTCGCCAAAAAACAGCTCCAAACCATAATTACCCCATGCTCAAACGGACGTAAACTAACCCGTTGAATCCAGCTTGTGTGGGCTGGGCATTGTATACATTGTAGAACAACATACGCAGCCTTCCCCCATAAGTGTACATCATCCTTTGCGGCCATTAGGCAGGTGGACACCATCCTGTGTGGATAGTTTAATGCATGCATCCAGTAACGCCATATTGTCCCAAGTCAGAGGACACCAGTACAGCCAAGAGTAGCTAGTTCAGGACAACGTCTTAACAAACTTTTTTAATGACCATCTTCCCTTGCTGAGTGCGAAACGTATTATTTTTTGGGGTGGGTTCATGTGATTTAAAGTCAACACAGAAGTTGTATAATAGTTAATTTGAATTGCCCTCCTATAGCCTAAACTACCCACTTCGATGTCCACCCTTGGGAAAACGGACCCATGATGTGACACTTGGCCTACGTTCATCAGAAGATTCAGATTTCAGTGGTGATCCTTTTGTGATGTGCTAAAATATGCATGAATGGTGTCAATATTCCACACATGCCGGAATCAAAAAATCTCTAGGAGAGATTAGTCGGGATGAAAAAACTGACCAGCGAGCATTCAACAAGTCCCTAACGCTAACAACTATGACTAAGACAGACAAACACAATGAGTTTCAAGAGGAAGGTGTTGGGGACGTGACAAGAAGCAGTCTGCCCACTTCTCACTATTGAAATGTACAGCTCTGCAAGTGCTGGTTAGATTACTATAACCTTGAATAAAAAATTGCAGTTTAGTAATGACTTCTGATATTTTCCTTTTAACATTGCACCAGTATGTTGTGTCTGAGAAACAAGGGATATTAATATGCCTTGATTTAACAATATTGCAATGCGAACAAACAAAAAAATCTTTAATTTTTAATTAGTATTTTTAAAATTTGTAATCAAATTTGTTTTATTAATAACGAGCATAGACTGCATGTAGTTCCCATCTGTGTCTTACCTGTGCAGTGCTGCAAAAATAGCCGATTATGTAATTTAAAAAAAACAACATATTAACAACATAGAACAGTGATTTACTTTTAAAGTAATCAGTCGAGGTTATGTTGGGGGTAAAACATTACGCCCACCACTGAGGTCCCACACTGAGGTCCCACACTGAGACATGTATAATAGGCCTACTGCGGACAAAATGACTTATTATTATGGTATTGGAGATGGACATGAGTTTCCATGACACTTCTAAACGTTTGTCTCGTAGAAATAAAAGGTGACATCCCAAAAGCACTTGTATAAAGGTAATTATTAGTTAATCCTAATTGTCTCACCAACAGGTGACAATAGGCCACCATAGGGCCTATTCTCGTCTGCTCGTTTGAGTATTTGTCAAACTGCTCAAAAGACGTTAAAAATTGAAAGCACGCACTCGCCAGGCCTTAACCTATATGGTTGAAGTAGAATTCATGGTTGTAAACTTTACAATTTTTAGTAAAAAACAACAAAACCCCATAACACTCTCAAATTTGACGCAACAAGCTTTGGTAAAATTCTGACCCCACATTTTCCAATATGGCGTCTGAGCATTATTTCCCCCCTAAAAAAGAAAGTAAAAACGCGTGTTTTTAAACTTGGCGCTTTCTGGTGAAAACGCCCCAAATTTCTTCACATTTTGCGAATGAAAATCCAGTGAACACTATAAATCTTTCGACAAGAAAATTATCCACTCACCATTGCACTTTTTGTTAGAATTTTACCCTCAAACTCCGCTGAAAACCAAAATTTGGGGAAGAAAAGCCATAAGACTTGTGAAGTCTTCCTCATTTTTCTTCGGCAAAGTTCTACTCGCCTTTCCTCTCTCCCATTGGTCAGCAGGCGAGCTGGGTGTATTTGCATAACAAAGCCCCAGGGACCTCGCTTTGTCTAAATGACCATATTTGGTAATGAACACGTCTTACCGGTGACTTAGAAAGGGAAACACTGTTTTGGAGATGGGGTGAGGCAGAGGTAAGGAGAATTTAAAAGTTGATACATCGAATTTGGTTACGATTTTCATAAAATAATTACTTCAAAGTTGCCAACAAACTTCAAAGTTCAAAACTATTGGGATATCAGCTATTCTAATGAAAATTCCTTTGGACTCAATTTAGGTTGACTTTTTGTATAACCGAGGACATTATTTTTTGAAACCAGTTTGTTTTCTGAGTGATAGACCTAGAAATCCAGGATCAATGTTTTCTTAACATTTATTATTGTTTTTAATTAATTTATGATTATTCAGTTGATACAAAAAACATGAAAAACAGTAATTATGCGTTACTTGTTATTGTTGTTGTTAATGAAACCTGTGATATAAAGTTTCGGTTTAGTTTTTTTCTTTTTTTTTTTTCTTTTTTTCAGTTTATCGCCTCCCTCTATGCCCCACACCATCCCCGCCCACCGACCTACCGCTTATTCCGTGGAAATCAACTCTTGAGGGCAGTACATTATCTTATTCTGATAAGTCTGTTCCCTTTTTGTGCCGACTCTTATTAAGTTGTGTTTACATGTGAGAAGTCTAGGAAGATGGTCAATTAATGATTGTTTACATTCGGTAAATTTCCTGACTTGGAAGTGACAGAATAGTCCAAGTGCGATAAAACAAGCCCTAGGTAAGTTCAACGTGTGCTTTGTGGGTTTTTCTAATTTCCCTCCTAAATATTATCTTCGATTATTACCCATTCCACAAATCAAAAAGTCCTAGCGAATTGTCCAACGCGCATGAACGATGACCGACTGATTGGAGCATTGCACAACTTACTCAGACACACACACAGCAGGAAAACGAATCAACATGGCGTTTGTTTTCATCTCACTGCAAGACGAAGCCTTGTGATTTGGGGACACCTTTTTAAGCCTTTAGAATTGTTAAATTCTGCCTGTTTTTTGGCTGTATATGTTCGGTAAACCCTCCTTGAATGATAGGTAAGAATATAATTTAGTGAAATTTAACCAGTAGGGAGATAAATTGGTGGCGGGCAGTGGAAAGTTTGCTAAAACAAGTTTCAAGAGAAATGGAACTCATATCTTTTCCAAACCACTGATGAATCATTCCTTTAAAAAGTTCAAGACAATTGATCGGCAGTTTCGGAAAGTACACCCCGCACGGTATGTAACATAAATTTGATGATAAACCACTCATGAATGATGACCTTCAGCATTACAGCGATTTCGCTGTTCACTGAACTCGATGTTGACTGAACAGCGAAGTCAAAGTGAACAGCTCAGTTCAGTTCAGTTCGATTTTGAGGTTTTCACAATCACAGCTTTTTACGTAGCTCATTTGTTTGTGGAGAGAATTTGTTTAAAAACAAGAAGAAGTGTCCGATGGTTTAAGTGTAATTTTTGTAATCGTAGAGCTTACAATTGCTGCTTAAACATCGGCGGCACTATGAATATGATGATGTGCATGTGTGCATGAGCACTGTTTCGATTCGCTGAACCAGCAGCATTACGTATTTAGCCAGCAATAATGAATGTCTTCAGTTTCCTTTAAACTCCTCATCTAAAAACGTTTTCAACACACTCACTCACTGTGTTGGGCGCAATCTTTGAAGATGGCCTTTTAAAAAATTCGTGCAAGCAAATTTTGAAATTTGCGTGCGCGCTATTTTTGAACTAAAGTTTGCCTACACAAATAAAAATTGCGCGGCTGAGGCAGAAAATTGACACGGAGCTGGCGGCTTCTATTTATTGTTGGCGTGGTTGTTGTCATCGCCAGTCTGAACAATAAAAAAAAAAAAACAAACAAACAAACAAACAAAAACGGGATGCATTTGTCTTGCAAACAAATTTTCAAATTTGTTTTTCTATTTTAACAGAAAATTTATCAATAAGTTATCTGACACTGGAATCTGCAAGCGGAATTGTCCCGTGATTTGAACTTCACAGTTCGTGAGCAGACCTATTTCTCGACATTCTTCCCAAGTTTTTGAACGAAAGTATCACTTTAGCGAGAATTTAAAATCCAGCAGAATACTACTATGAACTTAATACCTTTTCAATGTATATTATTTCCTTCATTTCACGATAATTGGTGAGAAGTATGGTTGATCGACAAAGATTGCGCAGTGTTCAAAGTTTGTATAAAAAAGTTCTTTATATTTTTGTTAATGATTTGACCTTATAGCGAGATGACTTCCACAGCTAAAGCAAGATTGCCAGAGTTTCTGGAGAAGATGGAATTGGAGCTTGACAGAGTGATGGAGTTTTGGTTGAAATATTCCCATGACAATGCCAACGGGTAAGCACTAATCAAGCATTGTGTGCCAAAACAGGCAATCCCTAACCATCCCCATCACTTTGCTGCATGTTATGTTTGATTCTGTCGGACTAAGGACTGCACTAGTAAACAGATTTAATGCTTTACATGGGATCAGGTATACCAGCAGAATCAGGTTTTAACAGTTTGGTTGTTTAGTAGTCAGATAGTTGTAATGCTTCATTCTCTCATTTGAGATTGTTTGTATATTTGTTTTGCCTCAAAGCATTACTTTTAATATATTTTTTGTTTTTTGAAATCTTTGTTGGATTGTCTTTTCTTGTTTTTTCATTTAGGGGATTTTTTACTTGTCTTGGTCGGGATGGTAAACGATACGATGATCTTAAATACTGCTGGTTACAAGGCAGACAGGTAAGCTTTTAGAATACAGAAAATTCCTTCCGAAAGGAATGTCAGGTTTTGTTCAAAGAGTCATTGGCAAATCTGTGATTGCCATTGAGCCAAAAATCTTTCTCATGCCATACTTTGATCCTGTGCTACATTCTATGCTTGTATTGTCAAAACCACAAATCCATAACCAATATACCTGCTGTACTATAACAAACATGCTCAGGCTGTGTTCAGATTGACAGCTACAGCTACATGTAGAGCTGATGCTAAGGGTGTTGCTAAGGATGTATAATACTTCAACGCATGATGATGCAGAAATCTAGCCATAGCCGTAGCTATCGCTGCCAATTCTGACACGGCCTCATTTGAGTATGGACATGTCCAACCCAACCCCCAACCCCCCTTGAAAATTTACACTTATTTGTTTAGCACTTTGAAACTATGTCAATGAAGGTCAATTCCGTGTTACTTTTTCTCCAAATTTCTAATGAAAGAAAAATGTAATTTTGAGTTCAGAAATTTGTCTTTGTCCACAGGTGTGGATGTATTGTAAGATGTACAATACCATTCCCAAGTACCACACTCCAGAAGTTTTGTCTGCTGCAAAGAAAGGTGATTCATTGTTGCTACTGGTTTCTCATTCCGTTATCTCATTCCGTTATCTCATTCCGTTATCTCATTCTGTTATCTCATTCTGTTATCTCATTCCGTTTTCTCATTCTGTTATCTCATTCTGTTATCTCATTCTGTTATCTCATTCCGTTATCTCATTCCGTTATCTCATTCCGTTATCTCATTCCGTTATCTCATTCCGTTATCTCATTCCGTTATCTCATTCCGTTATCTCATTCCGTTATCTCATTCCGTTATCTCATTCCGTTATCTCCTTCCGTTATCTCATTCCGTTATCTCATTCCGTTATCTCATTCAGTTTTCTATTTTTTAAATCTAATTCCGTCATATCATTCCGTTTACTCATTCTGTTATCTCATTCTGTTGACTCATTCAAGAAAAATGCCATGAAGATATTACTTGTCAAATACAAAATTGAAAACAAAATATCATTTTCAAGAATGCACCTATTGTCTCATTTGTTATAATTCGTTTGAATTTCACTACAAACTCTAGACACCCACACTGTTAAATATTCTGTACACAGAAAAGGAGATAACGTTGATGCGGGTGTAGACATTTATATTTAAGAGTCAACATATAGAGGAACAACTTGAAGCACAGCGCTTTTGGTATCAGTATCTTTATAAACTTTCATTAATATAGTATTATTACTATTCCCTTTTGGGCAGATGAAAATGATAGACGGGGAGGGGATCAATATGCAAATTTGGTCCTCAGTGTTTACCAAGCACTGTGTGTGAATTGGTCTAATCTCTAAGGAATCAAACCAAGCTGACAAAATGTGTGCCGAATTTGTTTCAAGTAGCAATTTTCGAAAGAATGCATCATCTAATTTACGCTCATCTGTAGAAGAGACAAATAAACACTGTCAAATTTGAGTGTGTGGAAGAAAATTAGAATTATTTAATTTAGAAGAAATATTATTGCAGGTGGTGATTTTCTTATGAGGTACGCCAAAAACCCAGCAACAGGAAAATGTAATTTCCTTGTGACAGCAGACGGAAGAGTCGTCAAGATTCAGAGAAAGATTTTCAGTGAGTGTTTCTACATGATGGCGATGTGTGAACTAGCAAGGGCTACAAAGGATGACAAATACAAGGTTTGGCATAGACCTTTATCACACTGAAGCCATCTATGTCAGATTCCCTGTATTCACAATGACGTTGATGGTTTGAATTCTCAATTTATACAAAGGGGTCTGACTTTTTTGCTTCGAACCTCTGTTTGGTTCGATTGGTTAGAATGGAAGAAAACAAGATGGCCGTATTATAATAACAGTTGTTGGGTTAGGGATTTAAGTCTAATTTTTACCATGAAATCTGAAACATGTTAATTCAGTACACTTAGCCATCGTGACAAAAAATTCAAAAAAGACTGCTGCCCTGTTCATAGAAAAATATCAACAAAGGAAAAAGGGGATATCAATCAAACTAAGTGCATACCGGTACTCGTGCACATTAGAATACCTAGATCAAAGTATTTGTTTTCCAATTATGACAGTTTGTAGTTTGTAACCATCCTGCTGAGGAGACACCAGTTTTACACGATGGATAACCATGGGGTGTCTTGGCTGACATAGGCAAACAGAACGTTAATTTGTTTGGAATTTTGATGGTTTCAGCAAGAAGCAGTCAAAATGATGGACCTGCTCCAGTATTGGGTCTGCGTGGATGACACAGGAATAGGGCGCCCCCAGGCACGCACGAACATGCTGTCCGAGGGCATGATTTTCCTTGATTTACTGGAGCAGTTGGCGGCTGACGATGCCATGCTGCAGGAAAAGTATGCCCAGCTGGAGGAGTGGAGCATTAAACAGTCTCTTCAACACATTCAGGTAGAACAGTCTTGCTGGTAGTAGAATGACGGTGGAGTGTTGTGTCGGGGCCTAGCAGTCTAGTGCACCTGACTCAAACTCTTGTGTTTCTGATCAGCATTGTTGTATTACTTGTTCTCATTACTCATACTCAAGCTCTACTCAAGTACCTTTTTGATGATACTTAACTCTCACTCATACTCTGCTAGCATACTTCTTGTACATTAAGTCCGATACTCGACTGGAAACAAACCTGTACACGAAGTCATGTACTCGATACTCAACTGAAAATGTACTCGGACTCAAATTTAAGTACTTGTGTTGTGTTAATGCATGAAAAAGAATGCAATACACTTTATCTGTATGATAGGGGTCTGCCCTGGTATTTTCTGGCATGGTCTGGCAGCAATATTTGCAACCTCGCCTTGTATACCCTGTGTCACTCCCATTTCAAACTAAGTAGGCAGTAGTCAAGTCTAAACTTGTTAATGTCCCCACCCCTTTGAACATCAGTTGATCGAAAGGATACATTTTTCTATTAGTCATTGTTTTTCTATCAGGTGATCGGCAGCTCTCCATGGCAGCTTTGGCTGCTCTAGTTGTGTATAGTATTATTTAGATTCTTAAAATTGTGAACAACTGAAATGTGTTCCTTTGTATTCAGAGAGATGGAACTGCTATCTTAGAGACAGTTAGTGTTGACGGCAAAGAGCTTCCAGGATCTGCAGGAAGATTGACGAATCCAGGTCAGTCCTTAACAGTGTTTTACTAAATCTTTTCATTAAGTTTTTAAAGGAGTCATAAAATGTGTTTGCACAAGTCACAGAGGTCTAGTATGAGTCCGAGTCATGAGTCAATTAAGTTAAAACATGTTTTTGAAAAAAAAAAAAAAAAAAAAAAAATGCCCAAAACCTGACAATTTTGTTGTTCCTTAATGAAGATTAGCTCGTAACTGGTTGAATTGTTGATATAGCCACTCACTCACTCTGTCAACCCAGGTGGCTACTTGAGATGAGCGAAATGAAACCCTGAAGCTCACAACTCTTTGGACAGTAGTAGCCATCCAAAAGGGAAATTTAAGTAGTTACTGTTTTGCAAGAAAATATGTTTAAATAACTAACATTTTGCTGTTGAGTCCCGAGTCACAACCTTTGGGTCTTAATATCAAGCTCGAGTCCAGTTGGTCAAGTCCAAGTCCATAACTTGAGTTCGAGTTTGAGTCATCAATTTTTAGCTTGAGAACAAGTCAGAGTTTATGATTCATACAACACCTGACTGTAACATATTCCAGTGAAACTGTGGTGTCTGGAGCCTATGGAACCCTGGTGCCTAGGGCCTATGGACTGTTGGTGCCTAGTTCCTACAGAACCCTGGAGCCTAGGGCCTATGGACTGTTGGTGCCTAGTTCCTACAGAACCCTGGTGCCTAGGGCCTACAGAACCCTGGTGCCTAGGGCCTACAGAACGATGGTGCCAAGGGCCTACAGAACCCTGGTGCCTAGGGCCTACAGAACCCTGGTGCCTAGGGCCTACAGAACCCTGGTGCCTAGGGCCTACAGAGCGTTGGTGCTTAGGGCCTACAGAACGTTGGTGCCTAGGGCCTACAGAACATTGGTGCCTAGGGAATATAGAACTACCTAACCCTTGTGCCTGGGATCTATGGATCCCTGGGCCCCATGGAACCCTGTACCTGGTGCAAACTTAATCCTTCCCTGCTAGTATGTTCAGGCAATGAACCCATTTGCAGATTTCTTCAACGATGTTATTCTTGTTACAGGTCACGCCATAGAAACAGGCTGGTTCCTTCTAAGGTGTGCAAGGAAATTTAACAACTTCGGCCTGAAAAAACTGGCCCTCGACAAGTTCATCACCAAACCCTTTCAGTCTGGCTGGGATCTGGAAAATGGCGGTCTGTTCTCGTTCCTGGACGTAGATGGTTTGTCGCCGACTCAACTGGAGTGGAATATGAAGCTGTGGTGGCCTCACTGTGAAGCTCTGATTGCATTTATAATGGCATATCAGGAAACAAAGGAGGACAGATTCCTGGACATGTTTGAAAAAGTCTTTGATTATACGTTTTCAAAGGTAAGTGATAAGGGTATGACTCGCCGTCAAATTGATGAATACTTGAACAATCTTAAGGATTTACATCTTAAATACTTGAAGAAATAAATCTTTAAACTCCTCTTCTTTGGAGGCGATTTTCTTGTAATCTTCCAACATTATTCTGATGAAATTGGCAAAGTTAAAAAGCAGACAACAGTAGTGAACGAGTTGTAAACTTTCAATGTTCACTACCGCACATTGCATAGGAACGTTAATCAATTTATCTAGTACCAGCATAATTACAACCTCATATCCAGGGCTGTTTCTAATATTGGTGGTACAAGGCAGTGGAAATAACCTACAGTGGGCATGATCATACCTGATGGGTTACATCACTCATGGTCATCTGAGCCATGTTCATGTACATGCGTCTTAGTAGCACATCACATGATTGGTTCTCAACCAGTAAAATTCACAATCTATTACTGTGGTATAACAAGAAATGTTGTATCAGGTAGGATAACATTTCTGAAAGTTTAGGTGGGAGGTACTTTATTCTAGTACAAGTGTGGATGTAAAAATTGCAGGGAAGCCAACGAGAGGCTGATCAAAGGTTTAAAATCCCATGCCACTTTTGCTGTGTTACTGGCAATTTAAAAATTCAACAATGATCAAAAGGGAGAAGTTATGTAATATAAAATAATCAGCAAAACCCAGTAAACAAAATGTAATGCTCTGAATGGAATGGCTTGCAACCCTGCAGACAATATTTTTATGTAACAAAAATGTTGGAAAACTTTAAATGTCAACAATTTTTGAAACTCATGTAACTGCTTTGCTCCCTGGTGGTCCTCATTGGTCTAGTGCACACATTATGAAAACAAAGTAAAACTTTTTGACTTGTTTTTTTTACACAGAGGATGTCGGGGGACTTTTAAATATCGTGACAAATAGCGCATATAATTTTGCTAGATTCATGCAAGTTTAGCAGAACACTTGGCAGGAATGAATGGTTTTAGTGTGGAAAGTCGTCTCCCAGCATTAGGCTTGTACAAAAGGACCTTAAATTGGCAGCAATCAGCAGATGGTTCAATTGGATTAGTATAGTTTTCAAGTGAGCTTAAGGGGTTGTGGTCCCTCTATGTTTCAGCTTTTATTTCTACCTCCATGGTACAAGGTAGAATGACTGGAATGAACAATTCTTAAGGCCACTATACTTATTTATCTTTTGTCATTAGATGCATACCAAAATGGTAAACTCTTGTTTCAAATGTGTTCTGCTTGTTGAAAGTTATGGTAGGAAAGTCCAAAATAGGAAATATCCACCCAATCAGGTAGGGACTGAAAACACAATCCGCATGCAAGGTTTCGTTTTG
>CM021527.1:24493233-24507745 GCA_010994315.2 Pisaster ochraceus
TGCTTTACAGTTGAACTTCTAAGGTCTATACACAGTTGCTGAAATTGAACAGTATAATGACCAGCCTCTTGCTGCTTGCTTTGACGAAATTTAATGACCTTTGCGATTTAATGAATTTGAATGATCTATTTTGATCAAAGAATGTTGAACTTTTGATATTGAATCTACTCCGTTTGACTATTGAATATTTGTAAAAATGAAATTGAATGAGCTGGGTATTAAATTTAATGAAAAAATGGCAGGAAAATCTACATTATTAACAATACGGGAACTGAATAGATGGTGAATATTTGTTTATGAATGCTTTCCAACTCATGAGGCCTTATTATAAGATTATTATACAATGCTTGAAGCAAAAAAATAACATCTTTTTTCAAGTGTTATTTGAAATATTTACTATTCTTAAAGACTAGATACCATACCGGTACATGGGAATGTACCCTATTATCGTGTGTCAAATATTTTTATCCGATGTATACGTCGAATGGTTATTGATGATTATAAACATCAGTTTCAATTCTGAATACTCAAGTTTTCCTCAAATGTTTTTGTCTTTCTCCTTGTTACGTCCTCTTTATACACCATTAGCCCCTCCCTCAGGAAGTGGAGGGGATATAGCCACCCCGTTTTGTTTTTATTATTTTTTTAAAAGATTGTATAATTTCAGTTCCAATACTTGTAAAAGACTTTGTCATCAAATCTGATAACTCGCTGATCTACGTACCAGTTCTGATCTTACTGCGGGGAAAATGTGTCTGGAATACTCAATATGAGGAAATGTAGCTTTTGATAACCCAACAAATCACTTGCTTAATTTGATTGCCGCAATGGAAATAAGCTTGATTGTTCACAAAATCCCTGACAGAACATGAAGCGTTTTGTATATTGTTTTCACTCGAACAACCACCTATGCATTTTTCATTCAGATTGTTGTGTTAGCTGTAGGCCTACATTGTGTTAAATAAATAATTGTAAACTAAAAGATGTGATCTGATGTTCGAAAGAAATGTCTGATTTCATTTCATTTATTAGTTTCACACTTTATCAATTTTATCAATTTCGCAATATGAAAAGTTTAAGAACAGTTTGGCCAGATCATATAGGTTTTTATCTCTGTTAATTTCAGCAAAAATTAATTCGATTTTACGACACTCAAATTCACGCATTTCCACGTGTTTGATCAAACTATGGTTTCATTTCAATTGCATTCAATTTCGTTTTCGTGGATACTTGATCTCGTTCTTCTCAATCAGGTTCGTTTCAGTCATTCTATTTCATTTATAGACTTTCAAGACTACACTTTCAGCATTCTTCAGTTTAATTTTTATATAATATATGCCTATTTACAATCACGGGAGTTGAATGGTTTACCAGCCTCTTGCTGCTGGCTTTTACGAAATTGAAAGATCTTTGCGACCTTTTGGATTTGAATGATTTAATTTGATCAGTGAATAGTAAACTGTTGAAAATAATTGAATTACTCATTTTGACTGTTGAATGCCGATGCGAAGGAGGGGAGCATTAGCATTTTCAAACGAAATGGAATGAGCCATAGTGTTAAAATTTAATGAGATTTGGTTGAAGAAGGCCGGGAAAACCCAGCTGAAATATATATTAATAAATAAAATACTACAAGACTACAACTTGAAAGAGATAACACTCCCGAAAGGATTGTAAAACTTCACTACAGTTGAAGTCCAAGCTGCCAGACACTTCAAATTAAACTGAACTTCGGGGAAGACGGGTGACAAGCAACAAACACAGCAGACAAATACACAAACCATAAGCAATATAATTGCACAAATAATTCAACATGGCAAGGGGAACAAGAAAAAGAAAGCCAAAAGGCCACCAAGAAGGAAAATAACCAGACAGAATAAACTAGATTAGCAACCAAGAAAATGTAGACAATGTTGTTTGAGTGAATTTATGAAAGCTGGCAAGCCAATACCATGGAATTATTATCCACTTCGATGAGACAGAGCTCATTCGACAACCTAGGGGGAATTGTGCAGTGATGTGATTATCTTGGAGTAAAAATGTTTCGTCAATACCCGCAGAAAAGTCTAATGGTTTGGAACATTGGCCGACTTAACACGCGGAAGTGTTATTTAATTCTTGCCTACATTGAACATGTTTTAACAATCGCTTTCTGGGAAAAACCATACAGAACGCTGTATTTGTAAACGGCACAAATGGCTCTTCAACTGGCACACCAACTCACAGTATTACACAATATCTTAATAGAAACTCACATTATATGGGTTTTTTTTTTAGGGAGCTGTGCAATTTACGACCTGATCAAAGAGCTATACAATGCCGCAGCGTGGGTTAGATCCTATAACACCTATAGTTGGCGGGCTTGTGACAAACAAGGCTTTTGGCGACAAGAGAAAACCTAACGCGCAGAATCGGGGTGTTTTGTTTTGATATTTATTTTACCACAAAACCTCATGCTTACGGCCAACTATATACAAAACACAGGCCCAGTATACACAAGTTTGCTGTTGTCTTTTGTTTTGGCCAAGCATTTCATTGTCAGCCTCTAAAACAATAGCTTTGTTATTGCTAAGTATAATTGAGTACAGGCGCATAAAAGCTATTTAAGGATACTATAATTGATGTTTTAACCCTATTTTTCTTTTGAAGATTGCACTATTTCTATCCATGTTTATCAGTCTCAATAATTGAAGTGGACGCCATCTTGAACATTGAAAGAATACAACAGCCCAACGTGGGAAGAACTGCCTACACTACGGCGGCGTGCACAATAGCCTATAGAAATCTATTGAAAACAGCCAATTCTATAGAAGTCCTTTCATGCATCTGGTCTACATAAAGGGCTTAATTCTGTCTATTCACTCGTGCAAACAACGTAATCCTTCATACTGCAGCCTTGCTCCCTCCTGTTCGTTAACAGTCTACAACGAAACATTTGGACTCATTGTATATACAACAACAGAAGCTGCTTATGCGCTGTGTATCGCATTCAAGGCTTAATTTTCAACGGCAGACTCATGTCTTGTAATGTTCAAATCAAGGCAAAGCAGTCCTAAGTGACAGTGGCCCTACATCAGATAGGAATCTGGCAATGTTGTAGACAATAAGTAACTCTCATAAGCGTACATTATTGCGAAGAGGTTTTGGCTTATTTTTTTACTGGAGGTGAAGAGATCCGCTCACCAAGACTGTTCCTTGGATACCCCGATGCTATGACAGCTAAGTGTGATGGGGGATAAAGCAACGCCAGCTGCCCTAGCAAGAGCCGAAGTCTTAGGCATTAATCCTCCTCGAATGCCGCTTGGATACATTGTGGAGACGTACCCAGCAGCAGCAATCCCCGGAGGTTATCCCGCTGTGCAACCCGGCAATCCCGTCCTGGAAAACAATTCTTTTATCCCAGGTGACAGTCTAAGAAGTGGGATTGCTGTGGGTCGATCTGCAGTACAGTCACCCATGGATTTGACCACAGGTGGCGCAGTACCTGTCGGCCAGTCACGATCTTCATACGAGGAAGGTTCACATTACTATACTTCTTCGGGCACGCCCGAGTCCCGACTACACGGACATGTTGAGATGCACTGCGAGGATATCCGAGATGAAGAAGGTGGTGATGCAAATCTAGACGGAGAGAACTCGAAGTATGATGAGTGCGTCACTGTCTTGTCCTCAGGCGCGTCCTCATTCATTTCCGAAACAGACGACGCGTCCGCGGTAGACGATCAGCAAGCACGAGAAGATGGTGAATATGTCTCGCAGGATGAAACCCTCTTGCCATACAGTGAAGTCTTAACCCAGAGATCCGTGGCGTATGTGATAAATGGTTACGCCTACACCAGAAATCGGCAACAGTTCGGGAAGATATACCTGCGTTGCCGCGAGCGTGATTGTGCCGCTCGAGCAATGATAACGAACAACGTTCAAGGCGCTACTGTGTTCAATAACACTCACAACCACCCTCGTCCAGACCTGTCCAAGAAAGCAGCAAAGAGAAAAGCATTCTTACTGTCTCAAGCAACGAGAGACAGCGATGAGGAGGAGGAAGAGAAATACTCAGTGGATTCCCTTCCAAAAACGTCCCCATCTCCAAAACGACGGGAGCGTGACGCATGGCATTCGACGCCATTACCTGGAAAGAGCTTCCCTAACGGTGAGGTCCATCATCCAGCAAGCATTGGGATAAAAACCGATGGGAATGGTGGAGGAATACCCAGAATCGTCTATGTGCACTCCTTGTGCTCGAGGTAAATATCATTTCCCGAATTAATTAATCAGAAGTTTAGAATGAATTTGCGTTTCAGGCAAAAATGTTCCCCTCTCAAGAACGTTGATGGTTGCTTTTCTCGCCCAGACATTCAGCCCTCAAAATTGCTTAATGTTTGCCTGTCATTAGTCATTAGTTTTATAGGAAGAATACGGCAGTGACCCCCCCGTCCTTATTGACTATCTGCGACCACGCCCATCACCTCCCCGAAAAGGCTGAAAGACCCATGCAGTTTCAAAGCCGAATACTATTTACAACCATACAAATATTGTTCGTTATGATTTTTTCCCTAATCACAAGGTCAATGTCAGACAGAAGTGCATGCACGCTAAAGGCCCCCGTCACACGCTGCGTGGCTACAGTCTTGGTCTGGAGCCGTGCATTTTGTGAACATCCAAAATTGTTATACTGGGCTCACAAACTTTTCCGGCGTCAGGTCCAGAATCATTCTTGTGCATGACGCACGTTTATTCACGGGACGCGCCTTTGTGCCCCACTCAGCTGACTAATAAACAAAGTATAGTTTAAAAATGTAAATATATATCAATGTTCACTACCAAACATGTAGACCTACACTGCAAAATTTTGAAAATAACTTCAACAGGCAAACGGTCACCATTATTGTGAAATTTCATTATTGTAACTTAGTTCAAAAGTGGTGTGACCAGCCCCCCCCCCATTAATACGATCGACAGAAATGAACTTTACAAACTACAAATGCACACCAGAGTGCTCGACAAACATCGGGGCAACATTCCAATAAAATTGTGTGACCCTTCAAGGGGTTGGGGCACAAGTCAACCAAGTCTAACCGCTTAGCCTAAGGTTCTCGAAATTGTCCAATGTATGTTCGTTGTTTCCCTGAGTTAATTAGCCAGTTAAGAAAGAAACATTATTTATGGAATTGCATTTCTTTATGTTACAATTTTTGTTAAAACTAATTTTGCGAAATATTGACTTTCGTGAAACGAAAAAGACAGTAAAAAATCAATAGAAATCTCTATAGTTGCGCCTACTCTACTAATTAAATGAAGATTTTCCATTTCTGAAAAGTTTAATTAAATATAAAGCTTCTATAAACTTTGCATACCTCAAAGTGAAATAAGATGGCTGCTTTTATGCCGAGCTTATGACCGGAATTGTATAGAATAGACTTAGGAGAGATTTGGGGTATTACAGTTTGTTCCACTTCGTTAACAATTATGCCGCTGTTTGTGCCTTCTGTAAGTCAATTTACGACTTGTGTTGTGATCTTTGGGATTTAAACAGCGGTGTTCTGATTGTTAGTGCAGTATAGCCTATGTGTTCAAACACCCACTAAATCAATTTCAAACACGTCGGCACGCGACGTGACCGAACCCACTAGAGAGGGCGCCCTTCGGCCGATAACAACAAAAAGTTTTTGGTGGAAGTAGAACTTGACTTTAGAGGACTGGTCATATTTACACAAGGAATAAAGAGCACCTACTGGGACTCATACTGCTATTTCAGAATACAATATTTCTCATGATGTCTGAGAGCAAATTATTTCGTGAGCATGCCATGGTGAGTGCACGATCAATTATTTGGGGATAAACCATGCATAAACACTAAACACTAACACTAAACACTAAGCATCAGCAATGAATCTTTATCAATATTGATATAGTTGATTCGAAAAGAAAAACACAGTTATAGCATAAGTGACAAGTAATTGGTGAATAGCGTAACAGCTAACACGAAAACTTGAGAAATAGGCAAGGCAAAGTGTAGTTTGTTTTATAGGAAGTACACAGGGGGGAGAAGAGGAAATCAGACCTTGAATGGTAAATTTTTACAAACTACTTCGTTGTTGTACTCTACGATAGACAGTGTACTCATTGTGTCAACCCATAGAGGATGTCCCTCCTCCATGCATGGTCAACCTAGCCATTCAGAACCATGGTAACGGATTCAGTGCATACAGAGCTTGTACACAATCCTATTGATATTGGCATGATTTAATGGGCACGTGTTCATAAAGGATCAGATTTGTTTATTTTGAACACGCTTTGGCATGTTTGGCGCCTGAGACTCTTCAGAACTTCACCTATATGTGTGGAAGGAAGGTCCGTATTTGGAGCGCAGAGTTGCAAATGGCAACACATGTTCCAAATAAACAAATTTGCTCATTGAACAGGATGGCGCGTAAACCCTGAAGGTGTTTATTCCACTATGTATTAAGGGGGCGTCTCAACAAAGTCAGAACAGATGGTACTTCGGCGTTAGAAAGTATAAACCCAATTATCTGTGAGCAAAACCATTAATGTTTGGCAAGTGATGAACACATCAAACTTGCCAAAATGATTTCGCTGACTAAAGATACAGAAAATACAAGGGTTGGATGGGACTTATATGCAACAAATCTGTCAGTTGAACGACTTCTACCATGAACAGAGTTACCCAGTGCTACGATTGGTCCAGTATAGATTTATGTTCCACACTTGTAGGCCCCTTGTGTAATGCACATAAAAGATCCCTGCAGACTGTGCCGCATCACCTAGTAAATCCTTAGAGGTCTTTATGTACAGTAGGTGCTACATGTATTACATGGGTCTCATAATTCAAACATACATGTAGCACTGCATATCTCTCTCATAAAAATTATAAGCACTTTGACTTTGAGATACCAATCATTGTGTAAGATTTGCTAAAAATAAGAACTGCGTATTGTTATTCTTATCATTTAAAAAAAAACTTGGCTTACACTAAGCCCTCCAAAAGAAAAGTTTCACTCATTTAAATATTCCACAATGTGCCATTCTCAAACTAACCCTTGCCCCTTCGTCTCTTTGGCTGGATACGTTAGCCTACTGAATACTCAAAAATCTCCATTCTGTTACGACTCGACACCAAAACGTTTGAACTTAAAAAGTTAATTGTTATGCCCGGCCTGGTTATATTTGGGCCCAAAGTCCCAAATCATACAAAATCATAGTATTTTGGAGGATTGTTGAAAACTTTTTCACTAGATTTGTCAAGGTCACAAATTATAATTATTTAATGGAGCTCTGTGGCGTATCGTCCTTGTGACAGGAATAAAATAATTACCCACTGCCTACAAAAGAAATAACTGTCGAAAAAATATGGGTTGATTTCCCCCCTCCCACAGCACCCTGGGTGAACGTGGCCCCCTTGTCCCCCCTCCTTACCCCTCCACCTGTCTACGCCGCTGATGAAACAATACAAAAAGTGGGAAATTGAAAATTGAGTTTGGGGGAATGTTATCACACAATAGCAATGTAAGGCCGGCATTATAAAAGGATCAAAGATGGGAGGTAACAATTAGTGGTTCATATTTTTGAATACCCTGGAAAGGGATTTAATTTTGAAGATCTTTTTATACACTGAATATAGAAAAGTTGATCACCTCAGTTCAAAACAAACATTACAACGTTGCACTGACTCTGTCTATGTTAGAAGCATTGTCAATTACTCAGTTTTTTTAATTAAAAGTCTATAGAAGTTTAGTTCATACTGAAGGATATCACTTTGATACTGTATTTTATAATTTATTTTTTACAAATATAGAAGTAGAAATATCTATATAATACTAGGCCTACATGCAGGGATGCAATATCAGATCAGCCATGTGCTGTGAATGAGTAATAACTTTCGAAATTTTATATTAATTCAATCGAGGTTATTTCAAATTCAAACTGTTATTCAATTCACACAATGCCCACATAATTTGTACGCAGCCAGGGCAAAGCTATTGTTGCATTCTGGCCGATTTCTGTGAGCCTTTTGTGCGGAATCGGCGTGAAAGGACTGCATGAAAGCCGGGTTTGTTAGGAGCGAAAAGCAGTGGAGGTCTGCCTTTGAAAGGCCTGCTCAATTCCCTTTTGTCCCATTTGCTTTACATGCATTAAGCCAGTGAATATAATATCGGTGATTCAAGTAAAATTGGCAAAGAGCTTTTGACTGCAGCATGCAGTCTCCGCTCACAGTAATTACAATGTACATGTAAGTTCTCAGATCCTGTGATTTGTGTATTCTCTGAATGGATTGTGATCAGTATTGAGATGTAGTCAATTTAGGGGTTTGTTGTAGCCAGCAAGGGTTAGTTACAAGAAGGGGCAGTCTGCAGCATAAATGTTTTACAAACCCAAAGGTAAGTATTATGGCTAACATTTTGTAGTGCAGCTGAGATGTGGACACAGTATTTTGCACTCTCAATTTGAATTAGAAAGTAGAATAGTGTGTCAATTGAAACAACCTTTTCAATATTGCATAGTATTAAAAATATGTTCATGTTATATTATGTCAGTGGACGATTTTCCCTTGTACAGCAGAACAAAATGTCACACAAAATGTACCAGTTGCTACTCAACATTTAACATTCATTGGGTGCAAAACAAGTTCAGTCTAAATATTTTGCTATGCAAAATTGCTGGGCGAAATCAATCCTTGCTTGTGTCAAGATGCAACTCTTTTTATGAAGTGAAAAACAAGACGACCTACAGAGTTCTTTTGGTATATGTATTCCAATGACATTTTCTTGGATTGTTTGTTGGATGATATTTGCTGAAAGTGAGAAAATTGATATATTAAGCAGGTTGATATACTCTTCCTAAAATCAATGATGAACCATTGAACCAAGAAATTGTTGTTGTTTTTTTCGGAAAACCGACTTGTTATAGAGATAGTTATAGTCATAAGAATCCTGCCAAATTATTTTGTCTGAAGTGCCTCGGTTAAATATAAATCAGTAAAAGTGTGCTGAAAAATTTGAAACAACAAAGATTTCATGCAGGCAACTTTTTGGAATTTCCATGGTGTCCATTTGAATGCTGCCCTCAATACGGCCAGAGATGTGATTGATGAAAATACAATGACAGTTTTTTTTCTGATTTCCCATAAGGCATTGTATCCAACTGAAATGTTCACAGGTGACTTTTACTGTTTCTTTCTTGATAATATTGCTTACAAATCAGCAATACATTGGCAAAAACCATGACTCTACCTTTAAAATATTTGACACTGATGCTGAAAGAGGCATTTGAGAAAGAACTGTTGATTCTGTTGACAAAGAATGAAGTACGAGTAGAAAGGAACTCTTTTGAGTAGCAAACAAGTATTCAAAGTGATATCATTAGGAAAGGGTTCCAATGTGAACAACAGAGGACACCTGATGGAGACTCCTTATTCAAAGTGGTTTGTGCTTTTTGCTCTGTTTCAGTGAGATGGTGTCCACAGCTAAAGCAAGATTGCCAGAGTTTCTGGAGAAGATGGAACTGGAACTTGACAGAGTGATGGAGTTTTGGTTGAAATATTCCAATGACAATGTGAATGGGTGAGAACCTTTAACCACTCCTGTCGGATGGCATGTTTAATCAACACATTCTTGTACAGTGGCTTATGGCTGACAATATTCCCTGCATGTAACAACTTTGAAGTGCCCTCAATTTTTTGCAGTCAGTCAGGCGGCTGACAAGAATATCCACTCGGACAGTCTATTGTGTAGGCTGTAAAGGCATGCACCTTCTGTGCCATGCTTTTTCCCTCTCACAAAGAGGAACAGAAGGAACAGAAGGAACAGAAGGGCATGTAGTCTCCCTTCTCCCAAAATTTGAAAATGGGATTTGCTGAAATCTCTTTCGGGAAATGTAAGCCAAATGCCTTTTTGCTCTCCATGACTTGGCCAAAAACCACAGCCTATAACTGGTCATGATTATTGGCCATAGCATGCTGGAATCTCGCACTTAACCCGGTGCTGAGAACAATTGGAGCTTCGCCCCTCGAACTGTTTTACCCCCAGTGCATGACACCTTGACAGCATTGACAGAGGGTGCCATCAGTATTTGTTGTGAATAAACAAATATATATTTACGTATTCATTTTTTATTTAATTGTTTTTGTTTTTTCAGGGGCTTCTTTACATGTCTTGGTCGGGATGGTAAGCGCTATGATGATCTCAAATACTGCTGGTTACAAGGCAGTCAGGTAAGCAATTTTGTGAAAAGTCTGAACAATTTGGTTAAACTGTTAGGGTAAATTGTTCATCCTCTTACACACCTTTGATTGCCTCTTGCCTTTGATTGCATATCTTTCTGAACTCTTTGTCACTGTACACACCATGGCTGGCTTTAAAATCTGCCTCCTAGAGATTGCTTTGCGAGATGCCCAGCAAGAAGACATCAAGCTTAGTAGTTTCTCTGCCTTATCACTTCAATTATTGAATTTTCTTCCAAATGGCAGCAGAAACTCCTCTACCATTGCTCAATTCAAGTAGCCTCTTAAGACTCACTTTTTTTGTAATCAGCTCATGACAATTTAATCATGTGCTGATCTCTTCTATTTCTGCTTTAACAGCTGCAAATTAAACAATTTCTGTGCATTTTTTATCTTGTGTCTATTACGATGATTGCTTGTTTTCATGTTTTCAGCATTTTCTTGGCCATTTTTTTGCCTTGTAATTTTTGATATTTGTTGAACTGTTGCAGTTATGTTTTGATCCTGCAAACAAACTTTGCCCTCTTTTGATATTGTGTTTATTATGATGATTGTATAATACGTATCTTGCTTGTTATGATAGTGTGTTGATATTTGTTGCACTCATGCAGTTATGTTTTGATCCTACAAAGTGTCATTTTAAATCTTTGCCCTTTTTGTATGTAGTTTTGCTCATATTTTCTGGCTAATTGGCCTTTTTAAAATATTATAATACATACATATTCACATTTTGTGTATCTCTTGTTTATGTTATAAGTCATTTTGTTCAGCCCATAGTGACTTCAAGTGCACTTTATAAGTACTTGTTATTATTTTGTCCCTCTACTGTTACCTTGTGCAATGCATTACATTTTGTATTAGCTGTTTATATTTTGGTAAAGTGGAGTAAAACAGATAATAAAGGAGAAAAGAAACTTGTTACTTACCTACCCAGGTGTGGACGTATTGCAAGCTGTATAATACCATTCCCAAATACCACACTCCAGAAGTTTTGCAAGCTGCTAAAAAAGGTAATAAATAGTTTTTAGTCTTTTTCATAAAAATGTGCATTAACCCTCTTACTATCACTGTGTTTCTTAAGACAACCAACCCATACCTCACTATGCCACAAGAGTGGCACTTTGAGGCACACACATGCTGCTGTAGAGAGTAGAGCATTGCCCAAAGTGCTTCAATGAGAGTGATAAACTGGGGCCAATATCATATAGCTGCTTAACGACAGATTTTGTGCTTACTGCGCAAGTTTCCATGTCATAGTGCTGCTAACCTTGAGCACACACAAAGACATGCTAACCTTCCCTATGAAAATGAAAGGGGTAGCAATGCAAATTAATGTGACTGCGCAAGCTGGCCGCCTAATTTTCTTGCTAACCTGTAAAATAAGTTTATAATGCTTATTTTTGTGCAAGTTTGTCTGCTATAGTTAGCTTGAATATTTGCTTACTGTTAAGCAGCGCTATAAGTTGGCCCCTGGAGAAGCAAACATCTGTGCTCAATTGCAATGAAATGTGGGCCACTGTTGGGAGAGATAAGGTTGCCAACCTTTGTAATTTTTTTGCGGTGGCAATCTGTGGCTCTGATCGATCGCACCCCAATGACAGGAAAGTGTGACACGGTAACCTTTGTTTGCTTTTCTCTCTCTCTCTCTGAAAAACCTTATATTACTTATTTATTTGTTCCCCCACTTCTTGATAGACTTCAGGTAACATTTGAAGTGTGAAAATTATGTTTAATTTTAAGACTGCTATTGTGCATTGATTTGCAGGTGGTGCTTTTCTTCAGAATTATGTGAAAAATCCAGCAACCGGAAAGTGTTACTATATCATCACCAAAAGCGGCAAAGCCATCAAGGTTAAGACAAATATTTTCAGTGAGTGTTTCTACATCCTGGCCATGTCTGAACTAGCGAGGGCGACACTAGACCAAAAGTATAAGGTAACAAGTAATAAATATAGGCCTAGATTAGTTATAATAACTGGGTTAAGGGACAGTGCAATGTGAAATAAAGTATTGTCATCAATTATTTCTTTTTTAAATTTTAAATCATTTGCTAATGACCCCGAAAAGAAATTATGTAATTTTATCTGAAAAGCATACTTGTTATAAAGATGGAAATGGCAGTAAGGATCCTATGAAATTACTTCATGTGAAGTGCCCCCATTGATTAGATATCAGGAAAAGTGTGTAAAAAAATTAGAATGATATCCAAAGATCTCCTGCAGGCGTGTCTTGGAAATTTCTTTGGTGTCCATTTGAATTCTGCCTCATTATCCGAGAGATGCAGTTGCATCGACTGTCACCTTATTTGTCATGGATGGATTTGATTTTAGAATAAATTTTGCTGTGTCTGCACTGTATTCAACTTTAACTTTTACATGTGACATTGATTGTATCGATTTTGCCTAAAAATCAGCATTACATAAATCAGCCAAAAACAAACGATGATCCTATCCTACCTTGATCATTACAGCTAGAAGCCGTCAAGATGCTAGACCAACTCCAACACTGGGTCTGCGTAGATGACACAGGGTTAGGACGCCCTCAACTCATGGGTGCTCCACGAGTAAACTCCCTCTCCGTTGCCATGGTGTTCCTCAATTTGCTGGAGGAGGTCACTGTGAACGACGTCGGACTGCAAGAAAAATATGCCCAGCTTGAGAAATGGAGTATTGAACAGTGCTTACAACATATGCAGGTATGTCTCCAATGCAGTCATTTTACAAGACACAAGCCTTGTGAGGAAATTTGTAAAGCTCTTGTGCTTATGATTTTGTTTACATTATGCTCAATTAACCAATTTACAAATTTTAATTTTTTGTATTCATTAATACCAAACTTATTTCACTAAGTGAATTTTTAAAATGCAAGTATTATAATAAATGTTTTAAAATTCTAGACTGTGTGATTTTGTGGAAAGAGTGGGTTGGAAAGGAGAATGCACCAGGAGTAATATGGTTTTAATAAGAAATTTTAATGAAATGAGTGAATAAAAATTTGCAATTTTACTTAACCTTAAAATTTTGTTTTGAACTCCACTCATACTTGCATTGATTATAAATATCTTGCTTTTATGTTTTAGTATTTCTTATTGTTTTAATTCAGGCTCATTAGCTTATTATTGTAATAACTGCTGGTATTGTACTCATTCTTTTTAAAAATTCATTGCTGATTTTAATTGATAACAAGTACAAGTACATATATTTGATATTGTAGGGAGGTTTGCGTAGTGTAAATACAATCTAGTGAGGTTTGCAGAGACACTATGTACCTACGTAAATCTGGCTATGAGCTGTGGTGGGTTTGAAAGAACCAGTAGTTAATAACTCAACATGTTGATGAGTTAGCTCTGGTCATCTTTGAACAGGAGAAGAGCAAACTGATCAAAACATGGAGTTGTCATCCAACTACCAGAATTCATATAGAGATTAATGTATATTATAGTGTTTCCACAAACCTCACTAGATTGTATTCCCACCGTGTAAAGTTTTAAATCTTACTTTTGACAGGGTTTCTATGCTACGTCAGTCATTTTTTATTAATGTTAGTGATGTATTCTTTTTTTCTTAGAATTGTTTTAATGTTGGAAAGCGCTTGGGTCAGACCAGCCTGATGTGCTCAATAAATCAAATTTTTATCATTATAATTATTTGTATTACTATTATTACTGTAGTGAAAGGGGAATTATAAAGGGAATTATTATTACTGTTATTAAGTTTAGCATGCTTTTCTTTGCATGTTTAATGTTTTGTTTGACCTTTTTTCTGTAGAGAGATGGAAATGTTATTTTGGAAACGGTCAGTACAGATGGAAAGGAGTTACCAGGTGCAGCTGGTAGATTGATGAATCCAGGTTAGTTATAATAAATAGATCATTGTATTGTGGCAGAAATTACGACCAAGGTCAATGTGGCGGAAAATAGGACCCGGGTTGTTGTGGCAGAAATTACAACTGGACTTGCTGCTCAGTTCCCTCCCAGGTCGTCATCAGTAGCACTGCCAGGAGGCGGAAAATTTGAAGGCTTAAACCACCGGAGTTTTACCTCATCGGTTCAGTATCTTGAAGTGGTAGACTAGGGTCCATCGTCAAAACATATGACCATGTTAGAATGGTTCAGAGATGGAACCCAAATGTAATTCAACTTAAAATAGTTCCAATTGTTTTATTCAACCCACAAACTCCTCAAATTATTATTTACAATATTCGCTCTTCCAGGCCAATAATAATTATTATATAACACCCAAGCAGATCCTTGCCATTTGATTGAAGGATTGTCCG
>CM021527.1:24578538-24591631 GCA_010994315.2 Pisaster ochraceus
ATTTTGTTACCACACCATGTCTAGAGTCATGAGAAGCAACTAGCCGAGTCCATCTGAATAAAGCAAAACCTACTTTTGCAACACTGTAAAACGCTGTATTACAACACAGTACTTACTCACGCAAGGAGGACAGGCATATCTCTTGATGCTCCTGGAAGCTTCTTTCTCGATACCAATGCAGTCTCCGTGATACCATTCTTCGCAGTAATCACAGCATCTGTAGAACAGTGCACAAACACAGACAAGTATTTCTGATCAAATAAATCAAAACATTCTGCCTTCACTTGCACTTAAAGGGTCTGTATATGTTTGGTTATGACTCTGAATATGAGTGGCAATAAAATCTTACTTGGTAAGAAGTACAGCAGCTTTTGATAATATAATGCAGTTTGAGAAACATTTCACTCTGAAGTACTGCGGTTATACAAAATGATATCAATTTTTATTCCTAAAAATATGAATCTGAGAAATGTTACTGTCAGTTACTGTATTCCTATTAGAGATTATTTTTCCTGTGTGTGGACATATTTGCTCCAGATTTTCGGCGATATCTCAAAAATGCAACCATCTTTTGAAATGAAAATTTTCACAGGTTGGTTTTATTGTATATATATATCAACATTTATATAGGATTAAAGCAATCAAACGGTTACAAATACTAAAGAGTGTACTTTGCCTTTAAACACTGTCGCAACCACTACAGGTCCGAGTCCATCTCAACACAGACAAACATCATTGAATAAGGTGATCTGCTAAACTTGTTAACCAGTCAGAATCAGACCCTCCCACATCTGATCACCATTATATTTGTAATTTATTCCTTGCGTAAGTTTGACAATTTTAGGGTGTGCTTCTCTATAGACTACCACTAGAGCTATTAGATTGAAGTTACATGCACACTATCGGTTCCACTTAACTCACTGCTCAGTCCAAAGTAAGTGCGTGAGATTTCTAATGTTCATCACAAATAAGCGGCAACATACGAGTAACCCCCATTTTAAAGCAAATCCCCAACACAGGACTTCCTCCATATCTTATACCCCCAAGCTTATACCCCCAAATCACCTCGACAGTCATATAAACCGAACGACAATATTGCTCACACTCAGCAGAGTGCTTAGGAGACCGATTGTACTCACTCCTTCAAAATGACTGCATCAAGTTAGGTCATACGTCATATCAAAACTTACATCATAAATCTTGTCCCATCAGTCGAGCGGCAAATGCAGTAATATATCGGATCTGCAGATTCATCTTCAGTGTCTTTATCTTTCTCCTTGTCTTTC
The DNA here is from genome assembly GCA_010994315.2 of Pisaster ochraceus. NCBI lineage: Eukaryota > Metazoa > Echinodermata > Asteroidea > Forcipulatida > Asteriidae > Pisaster > Pisaster ochraceus. The sequence goes on from CM021527.1 coordinate 24,579,825, forward strand.
TCATGCTTCTCAGTTTTGTCAGTTTTTTTCATCATGTTAAGGAGCGTCGCGACCTTTGCCTGCCTCTCTGGCAGGTACTGAAATGACTTTGCTATCTCATCTTGCTACATGTCAAAGAGTAAAAACAAAAGATAAACATGGTGATACATACAAAGAAGGGGAAAGCTGACACATCCGACAACAAATTTTAAATGCACTTTAAAACAATGTTTGAGCATAAAAAAACATTAAATATATGTGGGAGAGTCATTATGTATCTACATCACCTTCAATCTGTTGAAAAAATTGTATTTTTAACAGTAAAAAAGTTGTCATCAGGCGTCGTCAGTTGTCAGCTAGTGCGATTGGTTGCCGGTGCGGAGTGCTATGGGAGTTTTATGAAATTTGTATTGGGTCCTTTAACAATAATATGCATGTCATACAATGTTCAACTTTATTACTCTATATATATTTCCCTTGCTAACACAGTAACAAACATTGTAAAGCCTGGTTCATACTTTGTGTAAAAAGCGAATGGCATGCGAATTATAAACTTTTAAATTTAGGTGTTTTTTTAGGTAAGCACTGTTTTCCAACAATCGCTCTTGCAATTTGCATGAAGTAAGCCACACTAGTGCAGCCAAGTGTGAACCCTTGGCAATACTAGTGGGGCTACGGAAAATTAGATATACTAGTGCGGAGGCCGGTCAGATTTAACTGTGGCCGAAAAATTTGCCAAGTGTAGTGTCGACAATACAATCCTTTTTCGTTGGTTTAGTACAATTTTTATGACAAACAGACGACACTCCACACCATTTTAACAGAAATATCAAAATATTTTCAGGCAATAAAATTCTCCCCAAAACTTACCGATGAGCTATTACTTTCACTTTCTGACATGATGTCTGTAATGGAGATTAACTTGTCAACTATTTAAAAAACATGTAATTTTGGCACTTAAAACAAGAAATTGAAACTGCGTTGCGTATACGTCATCGATTGTTGTGCTCCCCCAAATCAATACCATGATATAACTACAAACAAATGTTCAAAGTTTCTGACAAATTTAATTTTATAAGTATTTTTATATGTTGTTATTTATTATTTTATAGAGATTTATATAAATTTTGTTTAATAAAAATGTGTAAAAAAATATAAACTCTTTATGAAAAGAAACTTAATTTCAGAAGAAAATCATCCAAGATGGCTGCGCCCTTAAGCACGATTTTTCGACACCTGAGTCTTAAATGCATTTCGGTTACAAGTGTCCGAGGTAAAATCGACATAATTTTAATAAAGTAATATGTAGACTAAGTTCAAAATAATTATATTAACAAAAATTACAAACATCAGTCGCTCTGTTCTTAACGAAAAGCTCATTTTAAACTTGTTCAGGTTCAGTCACACACACACACACACAGAGCGCGCGAGAACATGGTTGTTATAGTTCGAGTGAGGGCGCCATCACTTCAGATCAGTGTGATTTTGTATTATCAATATAAAGAATATTATTTTATGCTCATTAAAGGAAGTCACAGAAACCTTCAAAAACCTTCTAAATATGTGCATATTAGGAATACCTCATACTATTTTAACCATGAAGATGATCCACTCCCCTAGGCCTGACAGGATGTCATTTTCCATTGCACTGAACAGCCGACCAACTCTTGTGGTTGGTCCCCTGCCTGAGGCCTGCCTCCCATTGATGCAAAGGCCTACAAATGTATGCCATAGACTTTGATGATGTCATCATTGGCACCATTGAATGGCAGCAGAACAACACACAGTGTCACCAATCTAACAATGTTCCTTTATTTACAAGCAACAGCAATGGCAATTTCCTCATGATCCTTTTAGATTTCTGGCTTGGTTAGACTTGAGTGTTTTCTTGTATTATTGGAGACAGGTGCAAGCATGCACAAACAGAGTGGGCTGTTTATTTGTTCCAAATAGTTCTGGTTTAAATCAACAAAGGTCTACAGTGCTTCAAGAAATGTTAACAAATTTAATAACCATTAATTTTCAAAAATGATCTTCCTCCTAATCTTATGTCATAAATTTTGCTCTTCTTCGCTTCGGCAGCATCATCCATTCCAAGATTAACTCGTCACCATATAAGGAAATCTTCCCACCCACACTGCCGCTGTTCTTCATCTGTGCCAGCATCACCATCAGAATCAAAGAGCCCAAGATGGGATCTGATGAGTGCTGTCTGTTTAGAGCGTTACCCTGTAGTATCGCAGGAGCTCCAACAGATTGAGACGGAATTCATGACCATGCTGGAGACTGTAGAGCTGGAGAATAGTTTACTGTCCAATCACGAGATGCAGGTCATTCAAGACAGGTGAGAGATAAATTTGTCGTCTTATTACCAAAACTTTCTGGTAATAAAACAAAGGAACCCTTTGTTCTGGAGTGAAATTCCAATGCTTTTGAGAACCGAGTAAAACAACCGATTTTGATCTTCAAGCCTGAAATTGGTGTTTGAAAACAGTGGCCGTGTATGTTTAATGCATACATCTGAAGTAACTGCCGATTGTTGAATTTGTAAACTGGTTTCTTGTTCTTTTCTTAGAGAGAGAATCAAAAGAAGACAGAGTGGTCTCGTTGATGATGATGAAGATGATCAAGCCAGTGAGCTCATCTCAGCTTTAGACATGGAGGATAGATACATGGAGGAATTCAACCAGTTCAAACCAGCAAGTTGTACATCTGGTAAAACTAACTAAGTTTAAATGTAATAAAGACTATCCACAAATGGAGTGTCCTCGCTGAGGAGTCCAGTGAACTGTACTCAGATTCTGGTGTTGTCAGAGTGTGGTTTTGCTGCCTGGTCATGGCAGCTTTATTTGAGGGATAAAGCAGTTGTGGTTAAGTGTCTTGCCTAAGGACACACGTATAATGATCGGGAACTGAACCCACACTCGATAACACTAGAGCTGGAGTCAGTTGCACTAGCTCATCACTAAGCCAAGACAGTTTGCTCAGTTCTGAAAGACCTTCTGATGTCCTAATAGTGAAACTCCTGACCTCATTGTCAAGACTTTTTTTGGCACAATTATCCTAACCCAAGTTATTAAAATGTAAGCGCCCAACATTGTGATCTTATCTTACACCAGGGTGTGACAATACACCAGGGTGGGTCAACTGCTTCATGTTGCATTTTCAAGACCTCACATTTTTGATGTCCATATAGAAATTGATGATCCACAAAGTCTCCAAAGGAAACTCATGGACAAGCTGGTGCTGCTTGTCAAGTGCAAAGTGGGAGACAAAAGTATGTGGATGATGCCACAGGGTGCCAGACAAGAAGGGGAAACGATGCGGCAGGTTTGTGCTATAACAATAACATTTATAACTCCTTAGGCCAACGGTAAATCTAAGGACATTTCTTTGCAAGAGATATTGAGACATCGGAACCTCACCTCTGGCTCTTTTCAGAACCTTCACTTATCCCAGAAAAAAAACCTAGTTATTTCACCTTCCACATCCTACAAAGCTTCAAAGACTTTATTTCGTTTCAATTTTCATTTGTTACTTAATTCTTTAGATCAATAAAAATGTATTTAACCATTGATTTTCGACACAAAAGTGAAACTCTGTTGGAGCATCCGGTTCCCTTTTATCCTCGGTTCCAACGGAAACACCCCCACATCATGTGCTGAGAAACCTGAAACCAATGTCTAATTGTGTATATGTATTTACAGACAGCTGAACGTGTTCTGGCATCTCAATGTGGCCCACAGAGCATGCGAGACATGAGAGCTCATTTCTTTGGCAATGCCCCCAGTGCCTGCTTCAAGTATAGCTACCCACTAGATAAGCAACGAGAGCATGGAGTGAAAGGAGCCAAGGTTAGTCTTTTGAAACACTGGACCTCACTAACAAAGACCTCATTGTGTATTTGCGTCTCAATGATGGCGCAAAATACTGCAACAGGACACGAGGAATCGTGTTCATAAAATAAAGTGGTACAAGAGAATGCAAGATATAAATTAGTGTAAGGTCTTGTGGAGTGGCTGTGGGTTTCTTGTACAGAGGTCAAGAAGGAAGAAATGACTTGTGGAAGAAGGTTGTTAAAGTTAAAAACCCTTCTCTGGGCCCACACTCAAAGGTGCCTCAAAATCTCCAGTATGCACATAATGGTGCAGTCACCAAAGCCACACATCCCTGCCATTGTATGTTTGGTCAATCAGTGCCACAGATTGCCACTGCAGAAACTGACCACGGTTGAAAGCCTTATCTCTTCCAACTGTGGCCCAAATAAAGTATTACATGCCGATATAAATGCATATCCATTATGTTTTCCCGATTAAAATTATCTTTTCTATTTATTTTCAGATCTTCTTCTACAAAGCAAGATTGATGACTGGAGATATACAAATAAACAAGAATGTAATAGAGGACCATGCCTGGGTCACCCATAGTGAAATGGACAAATATGTGATTCCTTCTTATCTGGAAACAATTCAACAATTTACAGTTCCAGTCAGTTTGGCAGTTTAGAGCCTCACTCCAGAGCCTTTCTATAAACTGAAAACCATTCACTGATTCATGGTTCCCGTCAGTTTGGCAATTCAGAATCCTCGTCGACTCCAGAGCCTCGACTTGTCTTCACACTGCACAAGATATGATGCAATGTCCGGTTCTTATTACATCCAAATGTAAGGCTTGAACTTATTTGGAGCAAGTTGGAACCTCTACTGTGATTTGCTGGACTGACTCAACCCCAAACCTAAGTCTGAACAACAACGTTAAGCTCCTTTGTATAGACTCACAGGAATCAATCCTCTAGACATGGTCTTTTCATTGGTGGCTCACGCATCTTATGGCATAGAGCTGCAAGAACCGTTTGACACATAACAGAGCAATTGTTAACCCCATTGCAAAATTTTCCACCATTTGCTGCATCGTGTCTTTTGTGTGGTGTGGGGCAGAGCAAGACGTACGTGTTCTACACGCTACCCATGACAGCACCCTTAATAGTCTCTACTCATAAAAATTCATTATTGTGTATTGTTTTTGACCTCAAAATTAAAATAAAATCACATGAGACAAACTTCATATTTGAATTGCTTCACCCGTAAGTTGTTTTTGTAATAACAAATATATTCGTAGGCTGAAAGTATATACAAAGTCAACTTTTATACATCGCTGCTCAAAACTACCACTGCAAATATAAAGCTACTTATAAGTGGAAAACTGTAGTCTTAAATTAGCGTCATTTCCTGATTGATGAAAAACTCTCTAAGCACTAAACAATACAAACATTTACGTTGGATTAGAGGGTAGGGTAATAATACTTTGGTAATGACCCCCAAAGTTTTGTGTGTAAATCCCAACCCATAGCCTACACGTCATAAACATGGTAATGGTAGTAAGCACCCTGCGAAATGTATTTCGTTTGAAATGCCAGAGTAGACTACAAATTTGAATCTTGAAAACTCGACTCAAGGTGAATTTTGGAGATTTAAATTTCTGTGTCATGTGTTTGTGAATGCTGCAACCATGGAGTAATTACCAAATTTACAGTCAATATGTCCCTGTGTATTATAACAGTATAATGCGAAAATTTAGGCAACGAGCTTACCATAATTTTTACATACAGTTTGACTCCCAAAAGGCCGAACACACCAGACAGAAGCCATGTGTGATGTTGGTGCAAGGTGTCCAATGATTACAAAAAGAAAACTAGATCTATCAGGTTTTAAAGCTAAACTTTACTTTCAGTCCGTGGCTGTCAACAGCCTTTAGAAATAGCCATGGCAATTTTTAAAACCCTACTCCACTCAAATTCAAGCAGCTGGTTCTGTCTAATTCTGTAACACCGAAGACTGCAACACCGAACTGATCATACTTTGCAAGGAATGAGGTATACCATCACAAGAACCCAACAGCTGGGGTGTTGACTTTGCCATGAAAATCATCTCCACTATGGCAAAGTGATTTGGCCTTCCAAGTCTTTTGGTATTAGCCACTAAACTTCTTGGACAAGATCCTCTTTTTCTTCCTTTTTAGTGCCGTAGAAAACAGACAAACATTGTTCAGTTTTTTGTTTTTTTTATGCAGTTCCTCCTTTCTTTTTATAACAAACTTAATGTAGCATGCCTGAAGCATTCATATGCTTCAAGAGAGTAAACCACAAATATTACTCTACGGAAATGAGTCAAACATTGCCCAACATGTTTTCTTTTTACTGACATAAATTGAAAACCCCTTTTATTTTTATCAATTAAAGACAACAATGCCTTTGACTTTTGCCTCGAGATTTAAATTATAAGAATTTCTTGAGTCACTGATTGGATTAAGTAAATGAACTTTTCAGTCATTGCTGGAAGAAGCGTCTGAAACTAGGATCCAGATTTTAGGAAGTTTGTTGAAATGATGGCATTTCTACCTTTTGGTAATCCTAGATTTCAGTGTCCTCGGCACTAGAGAAGTAGATCAAAAACCAGGATTTCTTTGTATATGAAGAAAAGGTACTTTCTTCCTGAAGCAGACAAAAAAGTTCTGAATTCAGATAACATTTTAAAGTTTCTAATGCCTTATTTCTTACTTTAGTTTTTAAAACAATTCTTCATTTCTTGAAACAGAGTGAAATCTGGTGACATTCTCCTGTGAATCACACTACAGATTTTGTAACTGACCATTAGTGACATTTTATTCACTACATGTATACTTCCCTACACAAATTATTGCTTGAACTAGCTTTAATCAAAACTAGACGCCACTAATTTTGCATGCATTGGAAAGAAAACATTGAAAACGAACAACATCCATACTATTTTCTTCATCATCACTAAACGGAGTAATAACACAGGAATATACACGATAAATCTTATAGGGGTTTCCAAATTCATTTTTTCAGGCAGCACCACTCTGCTCTTCGACGACACATAACTTTGAATTATTACTAATTTGTTTTCAAATTGTGCACCACTTTGCCACCATCAGATACTTCAATAATCCTCGTCTCAATAGTTCTTGTGATACTGGTAGGACATTATTGGATGCATTATCAGTATCACCGCAAGTGAACAATACAAGAAGATGCACAACATCCTAGTGGTGGTAGGAATAATGCTGGAGAGTGTAAACCTGAGGAAATGATTACACAAATCATTGTTCCGCCTCTCAGCAGTAAGGTCATAAACTACAAGCCACAGTGGCATGAATGCAAGAGGCAATTCTGATACCTTGATGCCATAAAAAGTTCACTTATTCACTTATTGGTTCCACTTTCAACTTAATTTTGGATTGAACAAAGAAAAACTGAACAGAGCGGGATTTGAACCTGCAACCTCCAGATTAACGCCGGTGTTGGGGGATTTTGTTCCTTGGTATGTGTGTCCCATGAACACAGGCTGAAGGAAGTTGATTCAAAAGAGGGCGCAATCAGACAAAATTTCCACACATTCCATCGTACGGAGGGAAAGAATCTCCTGCCATACCGGTGCTCTACCAACTCAGCAACCTAGCCCTATGTTGGCAGTCTCCCTCCTTTGACAATATTTTTGTTCAAGGATGCCAGTCAGAAGCCATATAAGTAGGAATCACATCCAAGTTTATGATATAATCTGGGAAGCGGCAGGAAAAATCAAATTCCTGGTCAGGATTTGCAGCAAAGAAAGAATATTAACAAACATACCACTGGAAACCTCAATGATTTCCCAACTGATATCTTTAAATTACAGAACATAATAATTGAGTCAAATTGGCATGATCATATAAATACAGCAAACCAAGATACTGTTCAGATACTGTAGCAGACGACATGGAGACACCAGGGGTGAGGACACCATTGTACTTCCATCATCACTCCATCTCTTCAAATCTACTTCTCATGACCTTCTTCACGGCGTCCCTGTACGAGTCCGTCCCAGTGAGATCGTAAGAGCCACCCTTTGTCCCTAGTCCAGCACCTGCTTGTCTCTTGTGTACCTAGCATACAAAAGACACCAACACCGATAGAGTTTCATTGCTGATATTTTAGATGCCAGATCAATCAATCCATTTTGTTACAAATAATTTATCTCCACTCAAAAATAGCACAAGTCAAATTTGAAACTTTGTATTGTGGAAATACAATCTAGTACAGCTTGCTCGCTAGTGGCAATCTTTTTTTTTATTTACACAAGTAAACAAAAACCCAAACACAACTTTCAATGAAATGTGTGGCACAAAGGACCCCAGTCTTTGCTAATCTGGAGCTTGCCCCGAAACCAGGTGACAAAGCAATGCTGGATGTAGTCTGAGGAATTCAGACTGTGTGGCACTGCACCAGACACCATGCAGATCCAACTCACAAATGGCTTTAATATTCATAAGGGGACAGTTTCCGCCCCAGGGTTTCGGGAGCTTACCTCAATAGGATCAGTGCGACCCTGTTGTTTTTTGCCCAGTCCTGTTCCCTTGTTCCATCCCATCTTCTGCAACATTTGGTTTCCAATGTTGTCTTCCTTTAACCCTGCCTTAGTTGGCTGCTCATAAGGTCTGTCAACATTAAAGCCAGACGGTCACCAGATATAAACATGAAATTGATCCGACAGGTCTGGAATTGTTTTCTTTGAAAGGGCAAGGCCAAGTTGCATTTTTCAGAGACCACTTCCACTAATAAAAATCTTACAGACGGGTGGCAATGTTTTTAGGCCAAGACCAGGAGCAACAGAAGACATCAATCGGCCATTCTCAAAGCAACGGTCTAAGCTGCAGTGTAGACAATGTCTGCTTCTTTGAACTCATGAACCAAAAGTGTACTTTTTCAAATCTACTAATGGAGCACAAGCCAGAGCCAAAACCAGCCAAAGCCCTTGTTTAGAGAAAGGCCACTAGTCGTACTGCTTCACCTGGTTTGTCTCTAATCACACAAATGCCATCCTTGTCCGGTTCCCAGTAAACACACCACTTATGACAAGTGTTTATTCTTATACTAAAAAAAAAGAGAAGCCAGACTACATTTTTCTTCAAAAACAAACAGATGCCTGCACCATGAAAACGCTCTCATCAGAATAACTTAGGGCTAAACATTTCAATGTTTTCAATAAAAGCTTGAAAATGCAGAGTAAGTTGAACCTACATTGTGGGTTTGGGAGCACGGAATCTTTTCTTGGGAGGTTCAGCATCGACACCAAACTTTGACCTGCGCTCTTTAGCTCGATCCCGATACTGATACTGCAATCAAGATAAAATATCAAAATAATAAGTGCACCTTTCTTTAATCACACCAGTGCCTTGTATTAAATTGATTCATTATGTTACACATCCAACAATGAAAGCGCCAATAACAGGATGGTGATTGGGAAATGAGAAACACCCAAAGCCCCAAGCAACCAGGTAGGGACTGCAACCCAATCCACATAAAAAGGCTACAGTCCAAGGCGTGATTTGAATCAGGCACCACAGAGGTGAAAGGCAGGGAAAGGAACCACCGAGTCAGCCTGATCAAATACATGCAATGGCATGAATTTTAAACTGTAAATGACAACATTTTGTTCTGGAAACAGTACAAACAAAATCTAGAAACAGGTCAAAGGCATAAACACAAGTTCAAAGGTTACTTCACAAAGGTTATTTCGGTCACAACTTGAACTTTCCCAACGATCATTTTAAGGTCTCCGCTTGGAGAGAATTTGGACTGATCCTTAGGCGTTTTAACTAGAATTTGGCCAGACAACCACTGTAAAGAGAGAACGCTGTAATAAGACCACAATTTAAATTGGCATAAATGCTTGTCAAGAATTTGCTAACTCCACAAGCTGATCTTTTATCAAACTGACCATGCTGAAATACCTGTAGGGAGTTTATAGCGTTCACCCAAACCAACTCCATCCATTCGATACTGACAATTTATTTAATTTTTGAATGACAAGTGCAGTGGCATAACTGAATGTGTGTTGCATGTAGCCATGCATACCATTACATCAGAGTCCACAAATTTCAGCGTTGTGTTACCATATGGGGTTTGACTTTGACAGTTTGGAAGCGAGAAAGAGTCAATATTGCCGTGAGGAGTTTCTGGTACTTACATCAGTCTCTTGACCGTCCCTATCTGTTCCGGATTCACGTTGCTGCTGCTTCAGACCTTCCAAGTTCTGTTTATGCAGCTCCGAGAACTGTTGATGCTTTACCAAGATCTCCTTGGATGGGAACTGCCTTTTGCACAGTAGGCATATGAGTTTGGACCAGTCCGTCAACGCATCCACTGTGGTAGCGTTATTGGTTGCAGAAGTGGGATTTATGGTGGCAAAAGCGGGATTGGAGTCAGGCTCAGGATCGCTGTCGCTACCTCCACCATATGAGGCAACAATTGCCGACTGTAAAACATGTATAACATAAACATGTTTAAGTATCAGAATATAAAGCTAATTACTGCTTTCATACAATCACAAAGTCATAAATGTAAATAATTTCTGTTTGCAGCAATTATAGTAATTTTCTTAAACTCACAAACCTAGGCAACTAAAAAAACAACATGTTACCAAAGTGCTAATGTTCATTTATACAACGACAAGACTAAGCTTGTGCCGATGAATGAGAACTAAAATACCATCTATGATTTGAAGATATTAAAATAACACCATTCAGTAAATCTTATCGCAGATATTTTTAAGCTCGAAAGTGGCACTGAACTGTGCACTGGCTATCACAATTTGCTTTGAGTTTCTAAGACAATGCCTACCTTGTTGGATCCAGGACCAGGGTCACTTGTCTGGTGCTGTAGAGCCTGCTGGACACTCACCTTGGTGTCAGCTGGATTGGCCTGGATTTGGCAAAACACCAAACAATGGTTCATCATTACAAGTATAAGATTTGCAAGTTTCATAATTATTAATTATCATTATTATATCTACGACCAAAATGACACAAAATGAACAGACTATATATAAAACAGCCACCAAAAACAGAGAATGACAAGCAACGATAATGAAAATAGATAAACAATATGACAGTTAACTAAAAGCGCAAGTTAAAGAGTAAATATAATAAAGATAATATAAAATAACGATAACTGGGGGTCAGGGGTGACAAATGTTCAATAAATCACTACTACCCATGGGTCATACCCTCCAAATATTAAGCAAACAAAAAGCAAGAACAAGATAAAACAGGTCTGTATTCTTTCTTTGAGCTGTGAAAGGTTCATTAGAAATAGAGAAGGTAGCTTGGGGGTGGAGGGAGGGGAGGAAGTGGGTACGAAAGAAAGGAGAGAGGGGGTAGAACTGGGATTACCTTTTTCATCAGCATTGCAAACCCTGCATCAGCAGCACCAGCCACCCAGTCCCTGCCTTCCATTCCACCCATTGACTTCTTGAGAGAGTTGGTCTTGGAGGAGTTCATGCTCTTGGCCCATCGTGCCATGTCCTTCACAAGCTGAACGAATGGAGTCAAAAGCTTGTTTTTAACCAGTTCAAGTCGGCATTTCAAATATCTTCTGTGCCTTTATTTTCAGAACATTTTGGTGTTTCCAGAGTAATCATTTTCCTTTGATAATACCCTTGGCACAATGAAACCATGGCTCGACAAAGGAAAGACATCAAAGGTTTTCATGCTGGTGTCTCACAGTCGAGGTTTTGAGATGCAGAGTGCATGAAAACGATATTTTCTTGAAACAGAAAACAAAATCTGGTCCTCGAAACAGGATCTTTGTTCTTTTGGCTTTGTTAAGTCGTGGCTTCTTTGTGCCAGCAGTTATGAAAAAATAATCCTGTCAGGGAGGAAGTGAAGAAATGAAAGATCTGGTGACGGCAGCTCTTTGAAATTGAGCCCGTTGGAGAATTCAAATGATTGAAACCATCCAGTGGCATCGTCATGGTGGCCGAGCAGTGTGG